>CALYCA010000536.1:0-13868 GCA_944452715.1 Ophion slaviceki | reverse complement strand
CCCGAGCAGAAATTTGTTCAGGGTGAAATCCGGACCGGATCAGGCTGCCACAATAGCAAATCCGGGCTGAGTCAGGCAAATTTAGTCCGGCCCTGATCAGGGATGTAACGCTTTTGCAAATTCAGGTCCGGATCAGGCACCTTATCAGGCTCTGATCAGGCGTTTTATCAGGCCCGGATTAAGAAACTTATCTGGCCCGGATCAGGCACCGTATCTGGCTCGGATCAGGCTTCTACCAGGCCCAGGTCAGGCTCCGTATCCGGCTCGGATCAAGCAACTTATCTGGCCCGGATCAGGTATATAATACGGGACGGGACTGGTATCAATGTGTTGGCCAATCACATAGGACTCGCACCAAAGTGAAAAAGTGTAGTCGTGTACTGCGTGTGCAGCTGTCAAAATATTTCGTGAGGCTTCGCCGACAGAGGCGCTGTCTAGTCCGAGAGAGGAGAGGATACGGAGTGACGAGCTTCATACGAGATAAGGCTTCTATCCGGCACAAATCAGGCGTGCCTGACTAGGGTGCCTTATCGATGCCTGATAAGGCTCCTATCCGGCGCAAATCAGGCGTGTCGAATCAGGGCGCCTTATTAATGCCTGATAATAAGGCTCCTATCCGGCGAAAATCAGGCGCGCCTGATCAGGGCGCCTTATTGACCCCTGTCCAGGCCCCAGTCTGGCGCAAATCAGGCATGCCTGATCAGGGCGCCTTATTGATCCCTGCTCAGGCCCCTGTCTGGCTGAAATCAGGCGTGCCTGGTCAGGGCGCCTTATTGATCCCTGCTCAGGCCCCTGTCTGGCTTAAATCAAGCGTGCCTGATCAGGGTGCCTTATTGATCCCTGATCCGGCCCTGATGGATCCTCATGCAACCTGATTAGATTTCTGCTCGGGGAGTGCTCGCTGTTTTCCAACAGATGGCGTTACCAGAACTGCGTGCGTGTAGCTTAAGACGGAATGACACCTCATCGCGGTCGGTATGGTAGAGCAATTGTAGATACCCAAAAATCTCTGAAACGGCTCTTCAGATCCCGTCGAAACTTTGCCAAACGACGTCAAATAGATAGACGAACAGCTGTCTGCCCCTGAAATTTTGTGAATTTGAGAAAAAAACCGTAGATTGGCTTATGATAACCCGATCTACGTTTTTTTTTCTCAAATTCAGAAAATTTGAGGGGCAGACAGCTGTTCGTCTATCTATTTGACGTCGTTTGGCAAAGTTTCGACGGGATCTGAAGAGCCGTTTCAGAGATTTTTTGGGTATCTACAATTGCTCTACCATACCGACCGCGATGAGGTGTCATTCCGTCTTAAGATGGTAACGCATCTATGAAAAAGTACTATACGCAAGCTTGAAATTCAGTGTATGTCATTTCGCCTACGTGTAAACAACTTTTTTTTTCATAGTGTTGAACATGTCAAATTTCGTGTCCAAAAAAGAGTATTCGCGGGGAATTTTACTACACTACTTTATTCCAAAAAAATCTGCAGCTGAAACACAGAATTCTTGTCGAGACTTACGGCGAACATGGTCTGTTGGAAACAACATGCAGAGATTGGTTTAGACGCTTCAAGTATAAAGATTTCGATGTGTTGAATTGGAGGCGTTACTTCATGAAGACGCATACCATACGCTAGCCTAACTTACATAATCATTAGGAGTTGATCACACAAAAGTTTCGAAACGTTTGAAAGCTAGAGCTTGGACTATCGGAGCTTTTTTATTACCGGTATTATTTCGATATCAACAAGTTGTAACATCGGAATACCGGTATTTCGATATTTTCCTACATTTATGGGAAACCTTGATTAAAAATGTTGGAGGCTTGAAAGTGAACATGGAAGTTGTAGAAATAATACTGTATAGTTAAGTGAAACCCCAGTATTTATTAAAAATCACCATCTTTTATTGAGATCTTCATTTATTATACATTTCTAAACATACTCTGCTATGTTCTTAAATATATCCAACCCAACATAAAATAGATAAACAAACGAAAAACAAAAAATAGGAACTTTTATGCAAATGGAAAAAGTAGTAAACAAGCAAAATTAAAATTAGGAAGTTTCATGCAAGTCAGCACAGTAGTAGCTACCGCAATGCAAACAAATGGCATAGCTTGTGGCAGGTAGGCAACAGTACGATCACTTTAATTAACGAGATTGAGATTGTTGAAACAATGACCCCGAAAAACAGGGGGCATCTGAAGTTTCGTCTTTCAGAGATGACCTTACCTTATCGCAGGTGTAAGCCGCGGAAGAAAAGGTCCTTTCTAATTACCCACTCGTGGATCAATACGTTTACACTTCGGAATTATTGAGTGTAGGTAATAATATTTTAAGGCCGTTGAACGTAGTAAGAAAAACGAGTAAACGTAACTTCAATGGAAATAATAACAATCGCAATGATACTTTAATGTTTTCAACTCTGATATCGAAATATGATAGAAAAATACGATAGAAATATGATAGAAAAATACGATAGAAAAATATGATACTGAACTTTCGTTGCATCGTTGGAACGCAACGAAAGTTCCGTAGCCCAATATTTTTCTGGCAAATTCGAGCCTCCAAAAACACTCAAACGTTTTTCAGCGTCCTTATTAATTATCTGAAGCCCAAATATGTAAGAAACATTTGTGGATGATAACGAAAATGAGGCGATAAAAATTGTTAATGAATTTTCGTTGCATTCCAAAGAGGCAAATTTCAAGCGTTTCAATATCGGTATGATTCGAGTCCAATATCGGATTGTTGGTCGGACATTCCGGTACTTCGATACTACCGAAAACCGGTTTCCATGCTCTATTGAAAGCATTAAGGCCTTAGGCCACTCTAGAGGCCGAAAAAATAGGCTTTTTGGAGATTCCGAAAAACTACAAAATAAATCGAGATTACAAAAAAAGGGTGTTTATCATACATATCAGTGACTGTATACAATACATTTTTTGAAGCGATTAATTTCAAAATGGCGGCTGTGCAGCGTTTTTGCGATGACGTTTCCGTTTTCCAGGCTCCACGGCCGGACAAACAGCTCCTGTAATTTTTGAATTATAATGAGCCAATGAATTTTTTTCGTTTATATATAATAACTACTATAGAAGAACGTAGGATTTTTTCGCTACATTGATTTTTGGCCAAATAGCGCACTTTTAAAGTGAAAAGTGAAAAATTTGCCTAAAAAATCGTCAGATAATTGTTAATAACAAATGAACTATTCAATAGTTTTAAAAAATCCTACGTACTTTCATAGACAATGTATTTTACAAGACATATTCAACATTTCAAGTGAATCGGTCGAAAATTGTCTGAGTTATGTTTCCGGTCAACTTAAAAGATGCAGTTTTGCGATAAACGCGTTTGAAGTTTTGAGTAGCTCGTTGCGGACCCGGCAGCCTTGTACTAAAATTCGAAACCCGAGTACTTAGAGATTGTTCCCGGCCATAATCTTTTGCCACATCATTTTTGAGGTCCCAAGGGCCAATTAAGAAAAAAAAAATCGATTTTTCGAAAATTCCAGAGTGGCCTAACCCCTTACCAATGATTTTTCCAAACGAATCATTAATTTCCCCGACAAAACAGCGTGAACTTATTCACCATCCCAATGTTCCCAATGAGAGGTTCAAAAAAGTACCGTTTCCGCAAAAATCCCAAGCCAAACGACGAGTAAAAAGATAAAACCAAATCCAAGACGAAACCCCCCGATTATGTCTGCAGAAAGGAGTGAGCAAGCGTGGAAAGATGCCTGTGCCGGTTTGGGACTGTACGGACATGAGTGTCTCGGAGGAGCCTCTGGACTCGGTACTGTCGGACGACATATGGAAGAAATTCGATCTTGACGAGCCGCTGGACGCGCAATACATCTACGGTCATCAGAGCGCGGGTGTATTTACGGGTTCGGTTGGCACGAGTGGCCTTCACGGCATGACAATTGACAAAGCGATTGGAACGACGACCGCGAGCACGGGTAGCGTTTACAGTGTCTACAGCAGCAGCAACGCATCACCGTGCAACAACGGCAACTCGAGCAACGCCGTTGGCGTCTCTTACGAGGAATACACATCGAGTCAGGCCGTATGTTTGCCGGAATTCTACGACAAAGTTTCGTGTCGGGAGTACCGTGAGATACGTCATCACGACTGCATGTGGGCGGGTCTGTGCATAAGCAAGGAGCACAACAGGACATTGCCAGCGAAGATGGACGCTCTGGTGAACAGCAAGAGAGTCCCGGCTGGCAGAAGTCTCCTGATATCCTCCAGGACTACCAGCCAACAACAACAACAACCCGTCAGCCAACAAACGAGCCCCCAACAGCAGCAACAATCGCAGCACCAGAGCCTCTATCAGCAGCGACGAAACAACAAGGACGGCCTCGAGAGCGACGGTGATTCGGCGAGGCCGGAAACCCCCCAAAGCTCCGAGTCCGAGATCGAGGACGACGAGAACGAGGATGACGACGACAACGACAACGACGAGGACGAGGAGGACGATTACGCCAAGGATGAAACGAGCCCTCCGATGATGACGAGCGTCAAACAGGAGCATCGTCACACCGTTAAACAGGAAATTGAGGACGGGCCGTTGATATTCAAACACGATCAGATCAGTATAAACGAGAAATTGTCCGAATGCATGGGCGACGAATTTGGCAACTCGGTGGTTAAATCGGCACCGGTGAGCGAAGTCACCGGACAACTCGTACGAAAGTTTCATCAGCATCAGTATCCACATCATCATCATCAAAATCGTCATCATCGTCCCAATCATCATTCACCACCCTCCTCACCACCCACGACTGTTCCCTATCATCAACATCACAACACCAATCATCATCATAATAACAATCATCATCACAACAGTAATCACAATCATCACAATCATCATCGTCAAAACAACGCGAGAATCAAGATCGAGGACGAGCGCGAGGGTTATCGCGAATACGACGATTCGAACGACGAACAACAGCAACAAGAACGCATCGTCAAACACGAGCCCGACAACTGGAACACCCTCAACGATCATTGCTATCATCAACCGAGCAGCAAAAAACTCGAACATCTCGGAGTACAGACACCCTCCGATTCTGGTGAGTCTTTGTTGTTATTATTGCCTTTCTCGTTGTTATTGTCGTGGTTGTTGCTATGCTGATGTTAGGGTGGCGAGAAAGTCCGCGTTTCGTCATCGAACATAAAATAAACAGGCAGTCTTAAGGGGTCGTCTGACTTTAGACGCTAAAAAGGCTATTTTTATGAATTTTCTTGATAGTTTTATATTATAGATATTGATATGAAAATGGTCATTTGGACTTGGTAGTTGGAAACATTTCCTGAAATGTGGACCATGGTAGTTGGAAACATTTCCTGAAATGTGGACCATCCCGAGCAGAAATTTGTTCAGGGTGAAATCCGGACCGGATCAGGCTGCCACAATAGCAAATCCGGGCCGAGTCAGGCAAATTTAGTCCGGCCCTGATCAGGGATGTAACGCTTTTGCAAATTCAGGTCCGGATCAGGCACCTTATCAGGCTCTGATCAGGCGCTTCATCAGGCCCGGATCAAGCAACTTATCTTGTTGCGGATTACGAAATCTATGTATACTTATCCATGCGAGTCGGCAACGTTCAACATGTGGCAAGTAAAAAAACGGAAACAATTAAAACATGCTCATTGGTATCTGTCGATTGGAAAATGGTGTGTTTGGATACGAGCAACAACGACACGGAAGAAAAGATCTGCGTGATGTCTCTTCTCCACTGATAACAGAAAAAAAAATACGAGGTTCGTTTCGCATTAAATATATTACAAAATATAAAATTTAAGAGAATAAAAATACGTATATATTTTAAAAAATGCCTTTCTAGACTGACTGTATGGTTGTGCATTACAATCAATCGTAAAAAATTGATTAAATTGTTCTTTAAACTAATAGTAATCTCTATTTTATCATTTTATTGCCAATATTTTAGATTGTCCGGCGCAAATCAGGAGTGCCTGGCCAGGGCGCCTTATTAATGCCTGATAAGGCTCCTATCCGGCGCAAATCAGGCGGGCCTGATCAGGGCGTTTTATTGATCCCTGCTCAGGCCCCTATCTGGCTCAAAGAAGGCGTGCCTGATCAGGGCGCCTTATTGATCCCTGATCCGGCCCTGATGGATCCTCAGGCAGCCGGATTAGATTTCTGCTCGGGATGGTAGTTGGAAACATTTCCTGAAAAAATTGCAGGTCTGCGCTGTTGATGAAATCTCGGAGATGGATCATCCGAAACATAAAAATCAAACGGTTTTAGATTTAGTGTGTTAATGGCTATAGCGCATATCAAACGATTTATTATAGATGCAAAAATAACAAAATGGCGGAGATTTTTCGAAAAAAACGTGTTTTTTCACTGTTTTTGACAAAAAAAATAGTAAATATAAAAAAAATTTTAAATGCTTGATATGCACTATAGCTATAGTTGTAAAGAATGTGTGGTTAAAATTTCATAAGGATCGGTTCAGTAGTTTCGAAGATTTTATCAACAAGCCGTCGAAAAACGTTTCGAGAAAAACGCGATTAAGGGGCTATACCAGTGTGAACGGTGAAAATTTGGGTGATTTTCGGGAATTTTTTGGAAGAAAAGTACTCAATTAAATCTTTCGGACAATTAAGAATATATTTCGCTATATTTGACCTATGTTACATAATTTTTTCATCGAAAAATATTGAGATCCAAGCGACTTATGCGCTGCCTTCAGAGGCGCCGAAAAAAAAAGTTCCTCCACTGCTAACATGATTCCGGCCGGTTGAGTAGCTGAAATCGAAAAAGGAAAAAATGTCGTTAAACTGGAATGTATTTCCTGTACAATGACGTAGGATTTTCGAAAAATATCAAAATCTAACACAATGGCGTAGTTGTGAAAAAAGTCTGTTTTCTTGCCTATAAAATGGTCGTTTTTTTCAATGCCAAATCGTCAATTTTCATCCAATCAAAAATATCCTGCGTCATTGTAGAGTCAATATATTCAAGATTACTCAGTTCAAATTTCAAGTCAATCTGATAATTGCTCTTTGAGTTACAATGTCAACAAATTTGATAAATCTCATTTCATATTCTTGAAAGTATAACTGTCGAAAAAAGCAAAAAAAAATCGATTTTTTGAACGTATCACACTGGTATAGCCCCTGAATGTTTATTTGGGTTACATAAATACATTAAAATTTTTTGTAATGTATTTCGAAAGTGTATTTATTAAGTGTAACAACTTTTATATCAATATCTATAATTTAAACCTATCAAAAAAAAATCATGAAAACAGCCTGGTTCGTCTAAAGTAAGAAGACCGCTTGAAAAGAATGATTAATTTTATTCTACGTATTCACCATTGGATTCTAAATAGAATGCGATGGTGGATACATACAATAAAGTTGATCATTTTTTGCGAGACTGCTTTTTTAAATTTTTGGTGATAAAACGCACTTTCTTGCCAACCTAATAGATACTCACCGCGGTATTTGTGGTTGTATTTATTATAATCGTCATTAAGCGTCGCATAAGTTCTTTCACATCATTTTAATTATTAGCACTCATATTGTTGTGCCCATTGCGGTTTAGGACTCCTCTTATTATTGTTGTAATAATTATTTGCAATCTATTCGTACTTCACATTTTTATTGCCACGTTTTCGTTCGAAATGTACGACGTTGAAAATATGTTGTTTGGAAAAGTGTACCAGTGAAAAGGACTCTGCTTCGAAGGCGCGAATTTCCTTTTGTTTTTTGTTTCCTCAAACCCATTGATTGCGACAATTCGGTGTCACAGCAGGGCCAAAAATGAGAAACGGCTCAGGACAGCGAGTATTTTGTTTCTATTTTATACTTTTTTATTTATTAATGGTTTATAAATTGATTACATTCATTTTTCTATTTAGTTTTGTAATCGTAAAAGATTGTACATTTATTTGTACATTAACAAAGTACATTAAGGGGCACCACTAGTGTGACTGCCCGAAAAAGATAATTTTCGTGAATTCATTGAAAGAAAAGTATTGCATCGAATGTTTTGAAATTTCGAAGACGTATTTCTGTATAAATGATGTATATCCAGTAATTTTTTTGTATGAAAATATTCAATTTTGAGCGACTTATGCGCCGTCTCCCGAGACACAAAAAAAAATCTTCCACTGCTGCAGTGATTGCCTTCAGCGTGTCCGAAATAAAAAAAAGTCCCTTTAACTTGAAAATATTGCCTGTACGATGACGCAGGGTTGTGAGAAAAAATATTAAAATCCAACAAAATGGCGGAGTTTTGAAAAAAAAAGTTTCAAATTACCCTCGAAAATCGGATGGTTCTTTGCATGGAAAATTGACATTTTTTATCCAGAGAAAAACTGAAAAGTCATTGTATAAAGAACCAAATACTTAATACTCTAGAGCAGGATTCAAGTCGATCGGATGATTTGTATTCGAGTTAGAACTGCAACAAATTTGAAAAATGTCGTATTGAGAAAAACGCGTTGAAAGATGAAAATATTGATTTCATTGTTATAAATCGATAAAAGTATAAGGTATAGTATAGTAGTAAGGTATACTTGAAGGTATAGATTATCGAAGAATGCAACAAAAAAGATCGATTTTTTGAAAGTGTCACATTAATGGTGCCCCCTCACAAAGTTGTGTACCAAGTTGCACAAAAAATATTATTAATTGAAGAAGTTATAAACAATCTCGTGAAGGACCTTCGAACACGATGGTATTATTTATTTTGGCCACCCAGTTGATATGAAATTTAAAAAACGAGATTTTTTTTTCTTAAAATAGACAATATTGGCTAAGACTTGGGCCAACTTTTTTGTTATCGTGTTTCAATGATAAAACATGTATGGATTTTTTTCTTCAATTTTTCGAGTAAATCTGACATTCTTGTTAATGTTATTTTCATTTTTTTTCCATTTTTAATTGAAGTTTCATTTTTCATACATATTTATTTTACATTCTATTTATAAGGGAATAAAAGGTACGCCAAGGATATTTGAATTGTCGATGCTTCAATTCGTCCGAGTATCGGCGTAAAATCCGTACGTGCCAGCGCAGGCACGCATTTGTTTGATTGGATGTGGCGAGAAGCCGAGTGACGCGAAACAGAATGGCAACGAAAGCGATAACAATAAAGTAGACGCTGGACGGTTGACCGAGAGGGAAGGACGGAAAACGCGCCTCGCGATAATATCGAAATTTGCATCGTTGCAACGGAACAAAGTATTTTTTTTCTCATTGCCAATTCTTTCTCGGTAGGTCGAAGCTACGATAAACTTTTTTCGAGTTCCTCATTAGAGACCAACAACCCAACAATATCGAAAAATATTTTGGGTAACACAAAAAATGGAGCAGAAGGATATAAAAAAGTATTTCCGTTGCATTCCAACGATACAAATTTCAACAGCATGCCTTCCGTCGTTTCCAGAGTGCACTGCCAAACAAATGTAATTTAAATAGGATCTATTTAAATCAAATACGTTTTTTCCCTGTCTCGCGGCCTACTACGATCTTATGTGTTTCAAAGATATTTTTTATTGGTTTCGGCTATTCTTTTTAAATATTACATATATTCAAATTTAATAAATAAAGATTCAAATAAATCTTTATTTGCTTACAATGTACACTGTGAATGTAAGTGTACTATATGCATAAAATATTTCACAATATCCTAAATGAAATGGAACACTTAATTGAGAGTTTTACCACAACGATTTTGCATCGTAATTCGTCATTCTTTGGCCTTCTGGAATGATTTTTTTTAATCGAACCTAGAACTTACCTACTCATAGCTACGCACGCTGACCCTATACTACCGAGTGCTTGTAATATCTTGGTCGCAGTCATGAGAGACCAAATGAATCCCTATAATTATTTGTTGCAATCACATAAACTATATCAATTAGTTAATATCATCGTGATAATCAGAGAGTTTTATCGAATACCATGCTACATATTTTTCAAACCATTAGTTCAATCAAATAGAAAAATGGTTGACTCTACAAAAATTTAATTTAATTCAAATTAAGAGATTATTTCATTTAATAATTTAATTTAAACTTAATTTAATTTAAATAATTTAATTTAAATGAAATTAAGAGATCATTTTATTTAATTTAAATTCTCACTTTAGACGTTAAAAAAGGCTATTTTCATGAATCTTTTTGATAGGTTTATATTGTAGATATTGATATAAAAGTTGTTACACTTAATAAACACACTTTCGAAATACATGAAATTTAAAAAAAATGCATTTATGTAACCCAAACAAACTTCAAACGCGTTTATCTCGAAACAACGTTTTTCAACGGCTTGTTGATAAAATCTTCGAAAGTAGTGAACCGATCCTTATGAAATTTTAACCACATATTCTTCACAACTAGCTATAGCACATATCAAGGATTTTTTAAATTTTGATATTTACTATTTTTTCGCCAAAAACGGTGAAAAAACGTTTTTTCGAAAAATGTCCGCTATTTTGTTATTTTTGCATAGATAAAAAATCGTATGATATGCGCTATAGCCATTAACATACTGAATCTGAAATCGTTTGATTTTTTTGTTTCGGATGATCCATCTCCGAGACTTCATCAACAGCGCAGACCTACAATTTTTTAGGACATTTTTTAACTACCATTTTCGTCTATAAATAGTGACTTGAATAAATATTTTTCTTTTGTATTTCGAAAATGTATTTATTTAGTGTAACACCTTTTATTTCAATATCTATAATATGAACCTATCAAAAAATTTCATGAAAATAGCCTTTTTTAAGCGTCTAAAGTGAGAAGACCCTTAAAAAAATCAGATACACTTAGTGGATTCAACTAAATTGTTTTTCGAACAGATGAAACCGAATCACAGATTTATTAGGATTGAATAAAATATTCACTCATTGGACGATATTAAATAGATTTTGATTTGAATAAATAAATATATTTAAAATAAATAATTCCAATAATGGAGTGCAATAGGAAAAATTTGATTTTACGAAAAATCTAGTTAACACGAATTTTTAAAAATTCAGGTGAACGCGATTGGTTAATATCATTAGAATTTTTCTGTCAGTGTGGAAATTCCATTTAAGGCGTTACCCCCACTTGTAGCGCAAAAAAGGCCTTTTTCATGATTTTTTTTAAAGAAAACTACAAAACTTTTTTAATCGATCAATATATCATCTTAAAGAACACATCTTGAAGAACTTTCAGTAATTTTTTTATTGAAAAATATTACATTGTTTAGTGGCAAATGGCCGTCAATGAAATAATGTTTTTATTTACACGGTTTGCGGTGACCAACATTGCGGCGAAGTGGATCATCTGAAAAAAAAAAATGCGGATGGATTTAGTCAAATATAAGTATCAACTAGTCTTTAATCGAAGGATTTTAAAAAATATTCATTTTTCACAAAATGGCGGACAGTCAAAGTTAATGGTTCCATTTTAACGAAAAAAAACGGCCGTTTTTTGGCTATAAAACGGCAATTTTTTTTCAAAAAAAAAATCGAACGATTAAAGACTACATTTTTATGTATTAAATAAGCCTGCAAAATTTCAAGAAGATCGGTTCATTAGTGTTCGAGTAATCTTGGTCACTGACTTCAGAAATGCCATTTTGAGAAAAACGCGTTTAAAGTTTCAATTTCAGTTTACACGAAGAAAATATTTTTTTTGTAAACTTACATAGATTCATCTATTCCGGGCCCATACTTCTGTATGGGCCCGGATACTTATACTTCAAAAAAATGCAATAAAAAAAAATCGATTTTTTCAAAATCGCAACTGGGGGTAACCCCTTAATACCAGCCGGGAATCCCAACTCGCGATTTCTCGTCGCGCAATACGCAATGCAAGTTCTCAGAGTGAGGTATTACGCGATTTACCGATTTCCCGTCACAGGTTGATCGAGTCTCGTTTTTCCAAGATGATTCACGCGTACACGCCGTCATCTCGTTATGATATTCCGTAAACGGGACACGCGCGTTCGCGGATCCAATCGTACGGAAAATTCGCCCCCGGTGACTATTTGATACGACGTGACTCAGTGTACACGCGCGAATGTCACGATACCACCCGTCGCGAGATAGCATTGTGTGTGGGAAATAAGGAGTGTCGAGAGTAAAGTCGAAATGCTTGGATACGATAAATTTATATCACCGAGAGCATTAATTTATGGTGCATTAACTGTACGAAAATCAATCAGTTTCACAACATATTTTCCGAGTCTTTTAACATTCAAGTTGAACGGCGTTGAAATTTGCATCGTTGCGATGCAACGATTCCTTGTTCTCGTAATTTTTCATTTATTTATTTTCGTCATTATCATAAGCCTTTCGTTTGCCAATTAGGGTCGTAAATTTGCAATAAGAATATGTAAAAAACGTTTGAGTTCTTTTCACAGCCTTAATTGACGAAATAAAATTTGTGCAATTAAATGAAAAATAATTATCAAACGATCAACGAGTTTTTGAAATTTCCGCAGTCGCCCAATCCCTTAAGCTCGAACGGTATGTTTCCGGACATTAACGGAACGTGTAGGTTGAACGTGGCAACACCGCATTAACTGGCTCTGTCGAGTGATCTACTCACAGTCGAGCATCGACCAGCGGATATTTCAAAATACACAATGGTGTTTAAGGCCTTTATACGCGATTTCGCCGATTTTCGACGGTACTTTTCAAGACGCGGTTAAAAAAAACTACGCATATATTGACAACATTTTTTTACACATTATTTATGCACATGGTTAAGGCGTTACCCTCCACTTGTAGCGCAAAAAAGGCCTTTTTCATGATTTTTTTTAAAGAAAACTACAAAACTTTTTTAATCGATCAATATACCATCTTAAAGAACACATCTTGAAGAACTTTCAGTAATTTTTTTTATTGAAAAATATTACATTGTTTAGAGGCAAATGGCCGTCAATGAAATAATGTTTTTATATACACGGTTTGCGGTGACCAACATTGCGGCGAAGTGGATCATCTGAAAAAAAAATGCGGATGGATTTAGTCAAATATAAGTATAAACTAGTCTTTAATCGAAGGATTTTAAAAAATATTCATTTTTCACAAAATGGCGGACAGTCAAAGTTAATGGTTCGATTTCAACGAAAAAAAACGGCCGTTTTTTGGCTATAAACCGGCCACTTTTTTTTCGAAAAAAAAAATCGAACGATTAACGACTACATTTTTATGTATTAAATAAGCCTGCAAAATTTCAAGAAGATCGGTTCATTAGTGTTCGAGTAATCTTGGTCACCGACTTCAGAAATGCCATTTGAGAAAAACGCGTTTAAAGTTTCAATTTCAGTTTACACGAAGAAAATATTTTTTTTTTGTAAACGTACATAGAGTCATCTATTCCGGGCATCAAAAACAAACGGCACTTCAAATTGCACTTCAAAAAATGCAATAAAAAAAATCGATTTTTTCAAAATCGCAAGTGGGGGTAACCCCTTAAGTATATGTAAAAAATAAAAATCAGAAATATTAACAAATGGCGGAGATATAATATAATAAATCAATGTATTTTTTTTTTTGCGCGCGTTGATGGTAAATGTTCACGGCATCGATGTGGGTGTCTGAAAAAAAATGAACATGTTTATCATTGCATAATGAATGTGTCTTCAGTGTGAACCAACAATATTATTTAAAAATAATCATTATAATAAAAATTTGAAATTAAACATTTTTTTACTCAATTTTTTGTCGGTATTTTATTTTTTATATTTTTTTGTGTCATCGAAATTGTTGTTTCTGTGGTTCACGCGATAGGTGACGATACTAAGAATATGTTGTAAAATTTTTAAAGCGATCTGAACCTTCGTTCAAGAGTTAGAACTTTCACAAGGTTTAAAAA
>CALYCA010000535.1:0-19050 GCA_944452715.1 Ophion slaviceki | reverse complement strand
TTCTTGGACTGCAACGACGATATATTATCTTCACATTGCCATTTTTTTTTGACACATTTAGACTTCGAAAAGTGCTGAAACATTTTCGAGGATCCTCATCCAAAATATGTAACCATAACCTGCAATAACAGATTTTAGAGAATACAGGGGAACCTCGATATAACGAATCTCTAGGGAAGTTCCTTGTGTCGAGTTTTTGTTGTATCGAGATCATGTTCTTTGAAATGTTCTTTAAAAAAATATATTGGTGCTGTAAATATAGGGATACTTTTTTAAGAAAGAAAGGTTCAAATTAGAGCAATTTTTACAAGCAATTAGCAATTAGAGGACAATGTATATTATTATGTTGTTGTATCAAGGTTTCGGGTGTCTATTAGAAGGAAATGGACAAATCTTCGTTATGTCGAGGATTTCGTTATATCGAGGTTTGACTGTAATAAAAATAAAGAAAATCACGAAGACTTTTCGTTGCGTTCCAACGATGAAAACTTCAGTTCCATTATACACTTCGCAGCGGCTAAAATCTTTTTCTACGTTTCTTGTGTAAGCGCTATCTTTTATTGTATCGAGATTTTTTTTAATAAGCCTTTCTTTTATAAATGTGATTAATTAAATTAAAGAAAGGCTTCTACTTTGTTGGGACAGGAAAAATAAACTTAATTTTGCTGTATCGGAAAAAAGAAGAAGAGGGAAGGTGTACTCTATGGTCCTGGCATAGCAGATTGGGTATAAGTATGACATTTTTCATTTTATTCACGAGTAAACTTCAGTTTACGTTCGAACGCGTTTTTCTTGAAACCACGTTTTTCAAGTTTCCGGCCGTGCTCCTACACGCCCTAGATGAGCAATGTTTATGAAATTTGGCACGCACGTGTACAACAAACTACTTCGTCAGTTGAACTAGAATTATCCAAATATATTCAAAACGTTTTTATTTTATGAAGAAAAAACTGCAAAGATTTTTTGTAAAAAACTAAACTTCTCCTTCGATCGCGTACTATTTTTTTATTTTTCAATTTTTCTTCTTGATTCTGGTTCGACTTATACCCAATTTTGTACAAAGCAGAAATATGTTTGATTTTTTTTGCTTCAGATTACCTGTTCAGGACGTGGGACTTCCGCAAGCGAAGAATATCATCGCCGGCGCATCAACATACGTAGCGCCTCCCACTCCCATTACCATGTTTTGTCAAATTAAAAAAAAATATATTATCATGTTTAATAAAGACCGCTTAGTAATCATACCAAATTTCAACATTCTATATTTTATATTTTTCGCATTAAAAATTGGTGAAAAATCGAACATTTTTGGGCCCAACAAAGTAGAAATCCCCCTTAACTAGTGGCTTTAATATTTTTTTTATTATTTTTTTTAACTGGTCATACGTAGCTCGTGGCCGGAAAAGAAAGGAATTTTCGCGATTTTTTTCTGGGAATACGTGTGCAGGTTTTCGATGTTTTTTTTTACACTTTGGTACTGGAGAAAAGAGTAGCACTTGGACGTTGGAATTTCGTGTAGCAAAAAATGCTGGTAAAATCGCTAGTAGGAGGAGATTCAATTGATTTATATTTATTCGGAAATATTTTCGACTCTTAGATTGAAGGCTGAATATACGTGAGCCGGAATAAAATTCAAGTATTTTGAGCTTGAGAGTTTCTTGTCTATCTTTCCTACAGACAATAGAAGCCAAGTGTCCAGCCTTGTCAAAGAAAATCCTTTTTCAAACGATCCTTTATCAAACCAGTCGTTTTGAAAAAAAGCACGATATAATTATGCAGAATAGGTACTCCAAAACTATAATTAGAGTTATACATGACACAAGAATAGTATTATTATCTATAATAATAGTACTAGTATGTAATAATAGTACTCGTAGAATAATAGTATATTATCAACGGGTTAAACGTAGCTCGGGGCCGGAAAAAAAGCGGAATGTTCGAGAATTTTTTTCTGGCAAAACGTGTGCAGGGATTCAAATTAATTTATTTTTACATTGAAAAGTATGGTTTTAAGTATCTTTTAGAATTTTTGTATCGAAAAATATTTATAAAAGTAGTAAATACCTACTAATCACCCGATAAAAAAATATCAAACGCATTTAGTTTTTGCACGAAATTATCTAGTGCTTCGACGGAGGATTCAATAAAATATTGATTTTCAAAAAATGGCAGCAGTCCAATGTACGAGTACCGATTTTCGATGTAAAAAGCGCTGTTTTCGTTGATAAAAAAATGTTACATAAAAAAAAATTAATTCGTTCAAGCACAAAATTTGAAGTCGAGCGGTGCGGCAATTTTTACAATATCGTGGTCACCGATTTTTAAAAAGACATTTTGAGACAAACGCCTTCAAAATTCGCCGGCTCGCGGCACATACCTATAAATGTCCATAACCCGCTCAATTTTGAAAAGATCGTAAATATTCTTGAACTTTTCATAGAATATTTTTGAAACGTTAATTTTTGAGAATCCTCCAAAAACCAAAAAATCGATGCTTCCAAAAATTTCAACTAGGTTAAGCCCTCAATAGCTTTACATATTTCAGCAATTTTTTGGGTTTCACCAACCAAATAATTGAAAATGGAAAGACTGTGTAATTCAATGCGATTTTTTAATTATTTCAGATTTAATTCTAATACACCTTGCAAACGCTGAAATCGCTTTTCCCTTTTTTCAATAAAAAAAAAACTATTTTTCCAAACGTTTTTAAAAAAATCGTCCAACTAAATTTTCGATAATTTAAGTTCGCTGTGTGTTGTTTTTTTTTGCAAAAATGCTCTTAATTTATTCACCGGCGTAGAATAAGAGTATCTCAATGTTTTTCATCTTGATATGTTTTTCCGAAAGTTAAATTGAAATTTGTTCGCGCTTTCAGGATCAGCCAGTGCGAGACAAGGCTGGTCGATAACTTTATGGCGTGTTACAATTTCGTGATTCGGATAAGGGAATGTATATAGGTATGGGAATGAGAATATTGACGGTAGACCGAATCTAAAGCTCGGGAGAAAAGCTTTCGCGGATGTATGTGGGAGTATATAGGAGAAAATAGACCAACATTTAAAGTGAGATACCGAATACCGGAGTATTCCATTCTCGGCTAAAAGTGCTACGGTTATTCTCGCCAAGATGAAAGAAGGTGAGGGAAAAAGAGAGAAGGAGAGAGAGAGAGAGAGAGAGGGAGAGAGAGAGAGAGAGAGAGAGAGAGAGGCAGATCGAAAAAAGGTCAGAGACCAAGCTTGCAAGGAGAGCCGAGGATATTTCATTGTAAATCCTTTTTCGCTGCCTGCCAAATGTCTTCGAGGCTTTTGTGTCTCTCCTCGTTGAAACTTGGTCAACTCTATCGCGACTCTGGGAAGCGTGCGGGTGATATATTTATAT
Organism: Ophion slaviceki; assembly: GCA_944452715.1. Taxonomy (NCBI): domain Eukaryota; kingdom Metazoa; phylum Arthropoda; class Insecta; order Hymenoptera; family Ichneumonidae; genus Ophion; species Ophion slaviceki. The sequence goes on along the minus strand of CALYCA010000535.1, from coordinate 15,672 downwards.
AATTCTGCGGCCCTTCCACGATCATCTCTCGGGAAATATTAAGCGATAGTGTTATATAACTGTGTCGGCGCGATCGTTCTTTATCCAACTCCATTTCCGTTCTTTTGGTGAGAACGCCCGTCACAGGGGAGGGGGTGAGAAAATAAAAAATAATCCTACCCACGTGTACGAGTGCCAAAAGTCGAGCCAAATTCCCATCCGCTTTTTATCAACATAGGGTCCTTTTTTGCTCCTTTTGCGTGAATAAAATTCACGAGGGAAGCGTTGCGCAACCTGTCACGTCGCTGCTTTCAGCCGCTGCCCCTGTCATTGTCAGGCTACGCGGATAAATCCAAAGGGGGGGGGGGGGGGATGCACGGACGGTGTTCCGGCAGACATGGAGTAAAAACAATCGCTGAATCGAGTCCTCCATTTGATTTTATTCATTTGCGTTACAATGACGATTAACGGTCCACCGGACTGGTGTCTTGTTGCCTAATGCACAATTGCATCCCATTTTCACGAGGGCACAGGGAAACTGGGGAAAACCGATACAGACGGCTGAATTTATAATTTTTCGTAAAAGCTCCAGCTCCGTCGGCTAAGCGGTCACCCAGGCGGTCACCCATCCGAGTATTGGTCCAGGCCAATGCTCTCCAACGCGGAAGATCGCGGAAGCTGCGCCCCCACTTCTGTTGGCATATCTCGATATTTTTCTGTTCTCGATAGTTTTTCACCACTATAATAACGCAGGAATAAAAAACCGAACGATTTTTTTTTCCACGATTTTTTTTCTCGCTATTTGGTACTCGGAGTCTGATCGATAACTTACTCCCGATACAATTTTCGTGTTTCCAATAAGAAACTACATATGCGCGAATAAAAATATTGAGCGGGGAGAGCGGATGTACATAGGAGAAAATAGCCCGGCTATTCGAAGTGATGCATCTGGATTTATATGAATTTTATTAGAACTCTCTATTTTCATTTTATTTCTCTGATTGTGTTTGCCGATGCGTGCATTTTTCTCGTCCCGTCGACACGAGCGACTGTTGACTCGTCCGACAGCCCGAGAGTGACGTAGTCGATCCCAACCGTTGACGCGTTTAATCATTATTTTTTTGTCCATGTATATATATATATATATATATATATATATATATATATATATATATATATATGCACATATGGGTGGATCAGACTCGGGATATTGGGTATTGGAGGCATTGTGAAAACGATGCCCGAAACGTCCGCGTTATTCGGCCACCTCACGAATTTTCCGCCACTCACCTAACTGACACTGCGCGTATACAAAATTTTACTCGACGGGCGTAAAATGATTCTTCGACACAGAAGGAATTTTAAAAAGATTGACAATTTTTACTATGCGTTACTACCAAAATGGATAAAACCATTTACGAGAAAGAAAACATTGCGTATGTGAATGTTAAGGCCTTATATACCGTTGAAAAATCGTTTTTTAATTGGCTTAAATGATGTATAAATATCCCAGGAATGATATTGACCGAAGAAAAATGGGTTTGAAATTTTAAGCGCGTTTTTCTTGAATCCATGTTTTAAAAATCGGGCGTTCTCGCAATTCCGACAATTTTCAACCGATTGACTTCCAAGTGTAGCTTCTTAGATTTTCTAGCGAAGTATACACGATTTTTACAATCGATTAATAATTACGGTTTTTTATGAAGGTATTGAGGCTGTTTTTTAGTCGAAAATGCGACCTTTTTTTCGAAACGGTGCCAAATGTGTAAAAATCAATATTACGTAATAATCGTGGGTACTTTGCTAGCAAAACTCATGTAGATTACGAAAAAAATGATTTTCGTTCCAGGTGCTTATCTGTGTCTTCAATGAGTCCGCCCGTGGAGGGGCTAAGAAAGATCCTCTTGTTCTACTGGCCACTGAGCCGCCATTTTGTATTTTCATGGAAAATAAAAAATTGATTTGAGTACTTATGGATATGTTAAATAAATCCTCCGAACATCATTTTAATTGCTTTATTAGTATTTTCAAAAATACATCCCCAAAGGCTTGTTTTCCGACCATCCCATGTGACAAAATACACAAATCCCATAAAGATATGGTACTAAAGTTTGCATCTTCGAAAGGCAACGAAAATTCTTAAAACATTTTTCATTTATTCATTTTATGATTTGACAAATAATTTTTTCGCAGTTCACAATTCTAGATATCTAAATGAGATAATTAAAAATGATTGAGCGATTTTCGTAACGGAGATATGCCACAAAAAATTCTGGTGAATAAAGCATAATAATTTTCATTGCGATGCAAACTTCAATTTCATATGAAGGGTTGTAGGTGCAAATTAATACAAGGGTCGAGGTGAGTCCAATTTCGGCAACAGCCAAATTCGAACCGCATCGACAATCATCGAAATATCTTCTATTCGGTAAACGAACGTATACGTGGCGTATATTGTGTGCAATTTTACATTTTACGATACATTACTCGCCCGTAGCAATTATCTGCACGGATAGGGAAAAACTTTTTTTTCCGCCGCGCATACGCTGGATCAGCGATATTTTATGCCGAGCTCGCTCGTTCACGTAGATTCGAAATTCGAAACTCATCCCTGGACGAGTGGCCCGTCGCGAACTCTAATTAATTGACATTACGCAATGAAATCCCAAACGATTCCCGAATTTTCATACAAATGTACAGGGTGATAATTATAAGGTAACCATAGATTTTTAACGGTCTGACGCGGAGTTTTGACGAGCTAGAAAAAAATCATATTCAATGGTTCTTCAAATCGCCATTGAAAAAATATATAGCGTATTTTTGTGATTCACGGTATTCGCCACAAAAAACGGAGCACGGAAAAGCATCTCGAAAAGAAATTTACATTCCAATTCGAGTTCAGCAGAATGAAGATAATCGATAGCTAGATACGAAACTCTGTTGACATTTTTTTTACCCGGAATAAAATTCCATTCACCCACTTTGAAATGATGGTACTGAAATTGGCATCGTTGGAATGCAACGAAAATCCTCCTTTATTTTGAATCTTCTTCATTTTTATAACTATCGAAACTCTTTTATTGCAGGTTTAGATTATGGATGCTTGACAAGGATCTTTAAAAATATTTCAATATTTGTAGCCTAAATGTGCCAAAAAATTGGGCGATACGAAAAAAAAAAAAATTCCTTGCCCTCCAACGATTCTCCGTGATGAGATGCAGAAGAAATATTTTTCAGGAATGTTTCATACGCGGAATTTAATCATTTTCATTCTGCTGTACTCGAAATGAAAATGACATTTTTTTTCTAGAACTCTCCATTTTTCCTGGCAAATACTACTCGTCACTAAAATACCCTATATTTTTATCGAACGGGACTTAAAAAAGTATTAATCAAAATATTTTTCTCAAAATCTCCGCGTAAGAGCCTTAAAAAACACATGGTCGCCCTACAATTTTCACCCTGTATATAATATATACAGGCATTTCTGCAATATGCATGCACGTCGAGTGTATTTTTTTATTAACTGTCTCATGACTACGAGCCTGTTATAGAACAATGATTATGATTATAAGAATCTGGTACGAAAAAATGACTACATAATTTTGTGAATTCTGTCCAATTTTACTTTCGTTTCAAATTATTCAAATGAAGCTCGTGCCTATGCGTATAAATATATACGTCCGTACATATACAGTGTCCCAGAACTGAATGCGTTCCCTGAAATGGGGGGTTGGGGGTGAAATTCTAAGTCGATTGATATAAGCATGTGTGGGTCTCAGATCAACTCCTGAATTATTATCAATTTTTAAAGACGGGCCAATCAGATGCGCGCGATGAGCCGGACGGAGCGCCGCACCTACAGGCACCGCGCCACGCGCGTATCGCCCACCGGCGTATGGCGGCTCATCGGGCGCACCTGATTGGTCCGCCTTTAAAAATTCATAATAATTCAGGGGTTGATCTGAGAGCCACACATGCTTATAACAATCGACTCAGAATTTCACCCTCAACCCCCTATTACAGGGAACGCATCCAGTTCTAGGACACCCTGTATTTATATTTGTGTATATATAGGGATAGTGAAAATTCAGTATTCAAAAGGCACGCCACAACCAACGGGATGTTCCAACATATTTGTGATCCAGTTGATTGTTGATTTTTCCTTCCGAGCAGCGGAACTAGAATTTGAATACAACCCGGTTTCGAAGCACGTCTATTAACCGTATGCTAGTTTTTCTAGGGGAAAAAAATAACAGAAAAGAGACAGACATCGGACGTTTTCTGTTACACGGCAGCTCACCTCTATTATTTCACTATTTTCATCACGTTTCTGCAAAGCAGTAAAAAAGCTACCCCCCACACACGTGTCCATATGTATAGACATAGACAGATTCGAACTTTTCGCGAGGGTTGAACGTGACAATTTTTTTCACCCGACGATACGAGGAGAGAGGAAATATTTTCCATCAAAAGTCCGTTGAGAGTATATAGCGGGATAGCTGCAATGGAGACTCAATGGCTTTAAAAAGTATCACACCCGCCACCCCTTTCGCTATTCAACCCTCTCGCGTGTAGTTGACGTACATTTACGCCTCTTTCTCTCCCTCCCTCCCCCTCTCTCTCTCTCTCCTCACACTCTTATCGTCTTTTTTTGCGTTTAATCCAATTGTCACGGTTTTTGAATTTCTCAGCTATCGTCGACACGCCCCCGCATCACGAGGCCACACACGGATATATTTTCCAACGAGGGAGGCCGAGGCACTTTTTTTGCGATAAAATTTTTCCGCCCGCAAACACAGCGGATAATCGGGGATGGAGGAGCCGTCGTTGAGACGAAAAAAGGGCGAACAAGGGTACCTTGCTCGTTTGGTGAGGGTTCGAGGTGTACGCGTCGTACAGTTACACGTTATCGTCGCCCAGTCTCGCAGCATTATGTGCAGAGCGGAGCAATGTCAAAAAACCGTGCGGATGTCGGGTGCAGAAGTTTGAGTTGAAAAAAAGGGCTCCGAAATTGGCACTCGGGCTCGTAACGACAGGGGTGTCATATCGCGAAGAATTTTATTGTATATGTACACACACACACAGGTACGTATATTATAGTTGGTAGGTGAGTGCTTTCGTTGGGAGGTTCGAGCCACCAAATGGAAAGGGCAGGAGAGAACACTGAGTGACGCGTTGCGGCCTTCAAGAGAGCGGGGTTGCGAGCATGGCAAAAGTCATTTCGCCGTAATTAGCCCAGGGCGCGCGAGTCGCGATAAATTGAAAAAGTTAGTGAGAAATGGGACGCAATTTACCGTACCAGCGGCGAGCAGACCGCTTGGCCCTCTGCGTACCTAAATCCACGCTACATGCGCTTCAACAGTCACTCTACTGCACCCTCCATACGTGTATATATATATATATATATATATATATATATTCGTGAAGGGGAAAGGTGATTTTGAAGACATACTGTTTTGACGCCTGTCCTCACAGTAGCCCATTGACCTCATACTCGACAATTCATACACGCCAATTGCGTAAAAATTATACAAATGCAAGCGTATTTGGATGAAGGTCTTTCAAAATACCGCCGCGTCTCCGAAATCAAAGATACGTTGATCAAAACGGAAGAATGGGCTTCGGTCTTCATAAAATGGATATAAGGGTTTCGAAGTGTACTTTTCCCATTTATATGGACCTATATTAGGGTGATTCGTTTCAGGGCAACTTTTTTTTTTGATCCATCGTGCCCGAAAACCTTTAGTTGGTACCCAAAAACGACCTTTCGTGAAAGGGGGGTGTTGCCAAAAAATATTTAGAGGTCGCGAATCAAAATTGAAGGTTTCCCATTTGATTAACATTGAAAAAAATGTTTTTCTCATTATTAGTGTTACCATTCCGCGAATTTTGATGTCGCGATATTTTCCAAGTGGGTTCTCATAGGAAATATGATACTCCACAATAAAGTTGATTGAGCCATGGCCGTAAATTCAACCGTTTCAGCGGCATCATTATTTCAAGTGAATACTGTGCAAAATATCTATTCAAACGGCTGTAACGCCTAAGCTATTAGATATATCGAAAAAAATTCAGATGAGAACTTTGTAGAGAAAGTAATTTTCTACAAAAAAGTCTTATAAGCCGAGCCCGAAAATTCAACTCTTTCTCAGCTATAGGTGGATGAAGTAAAATAAATAGATTCTTTTTAAACAAAATAAATCTATACTTCATTTACTTCATCCACCTATAGCTGAGAAAGAGTTGAATTTACGGGCTCGGCTTATAAGACTTTTTTGTAGCAAATTACTTTCTCTACATAGTTCTCATTTGAATTTTTTTCGATATATCTAATAGCTTAGGCGTTACAGCCGTTTGAATAGATATTTTCATACAATATTCACTTGAAATAATGATACCGCTGAAACGGTTGAATTTACGGACATAGCTCAATGAACTTTATTGTAAAGTATCATATTTCCTATAAGAACCCACTTGGAAAATATCGCGATATCAAAATTCGCGGAATGGTAACACTAATGATGAGAAAAACATTTTTTTCAATGTTAATCAAATGGGAAACCTTCAATTTTGATTCGCGACCTCCAAATATTTTTTGACAACACCCCCCTTTCACGAAACTTCGTTTTTGGGTACCAACTAAAGGTTTTCGGGCACGATGGGTCAGAAAAAAAAAGTTACCCTGAAACGAATCACCCTAACCTATATATGTCACGGTTAGTACCCGTTTTCAGTTCAAACGCGTTTTTCCTAGTAAAAACTATATTTTACTGATTAGTGAGTTTGAATGTTGATTAAAAATCAAACAAAAGTCAAAGACACCCAAACAAACTTGTGTTAACTAGGAAAAAGTAGTTCTACCTGAATGAATCAGTTAAAACGGTTTCCGAATGAGGTAAAAGTTTGGGTTTGTTTGAGCTTGTTAGTTTCGGTGTATTTTGGTAGAGTTGACTGATGAATAAATTTGAATGTTAGGTAAAACTTAAACAAAAGCCAAACAAACTCGTCTTAACCAGGAAAAACTAATACCAAGGAAATGAAGTACTGTAATCAGTTTCCAAATGAGGTCAAAGTTTGTGTTTGTTGAGGTCCGTTTGGGATTGTGATTTTGAGTTTGTTTTGATAGAATTTACTGATGAACAAATTTAAATATTAGTTGACACTTAAACAAACCCAATCAACCTTGCCTTAACTAGGAAAAACTAGTACCAGCGAAATGAAAAAAGTTTACACTGTTTCCAAATGAGGTTAAAGTTTGTGTTTGTTTAGATCTGATTGATCTTGTTAGTTTGAATCTTTTCTCAAAAGCATAGGAAAATATTTAAGCTGGCAAAAGCATAGAAAAAAATGTTTATATGAGCGCACAAATATAAATTGCACTGCAAGGCATTGTGTATTCGAGCACTTTTGATTCTCGACCTATTCTCGACATTTTCCCACAATTTTCCGATGCAAACTATCACGTGAAAGTACCTCTAGTGTACTTATTCCAATTAAAAATGACATTCACGGAATTGATAGGAGTTTGATACTTTTTGACCATCGTACATTTGGAGGTACAACGTAAGAATTAGAATGTTTGAAAAATTGAGTTTTTTCGTGCGTGAACTCTAAAATGCCTGGGAAGGCTATAAATGGAATATGTGTTTTGATACGATTGAAGTGTATTTGGAGGCTTTTCGTGTGCACGTTGCATTGATGCTGCTGCGTCGAATATGTAACAGACGGACGCTCCGTTCTGTGTGAAAAAATATATATATCGGCGAGAGTATATCGAGCCGTTCGTGGTTTTTCCTCTATATTTATTTATTTTTTCTCTCTTTTTTTAGTCCACACGCATCACTTTTAATTGGCCCAGAGTGTTTAAAAAGGATCGTTTCATGTGAATGAAACAATGGAGCGCTGAAAAAAGCGACAAAGTCAATGGTGGCTCTCATGGTGGCATTGCTTTTCACGTTAAAAGTTCCTGGCTATGAAAAGCCAAATTTCAGCGCTGAAATGCGAATGGAATATGACTCGTCGTACGGGCAATCAATGTCGCGTTTATCTCTCGAATGAGGCGCAGGGGTTCGTTGAAATAACAGAAATTTGAGAGAAAAAACGCACATGCGCGAGAACGTACGATTTTATGTGATTTTGGCGCATTTCCGGTTTGGTAACTGACACTTGGACTAATTAAGTTCAAGGGGTCAGTGTGAGCTCAAAATTATTCAAATACGATTTTTCAGTGCATCGTCTTTAGAGCCCAGGGTCGTAATTTCAATTTGCAACAAAGATTTTGTAAAAATGTCGAAAATTGACCGAATTATGACGATTTTTGTGAACTGTCAGATCGCCTACTGCGCTACGACGAACCGCCCCGTTGCGAGTTACCTTTTTTTCTTTTGAATCTATTCGTTCGATCCACTTCAAATTCGAACGGAGCGTATTTTCTAATATTTTCTATCGTATGATCGGGTATTTTTTCATTATATTTATCCATTTGTTAATAACAAACGATCAACGTTTTTTTTTCTTAGAAAATCGAACTTCTATTTCTGATGCATGTGATTTTCGTAATTTTAAAAATTTCGAAAATGCATCCGGTTAGACAAGTGCTTTATTATTATACCAAAATTACATTTTTTCCTCTCCCATCACCCTAGTTGCCCGAGCCACCTATACACCGACCGACCTTGCAGCAGCCCCGGCATTTTGTTTAAGGGGAGATGTACACCTAGATGGTCGAGGTCGAGGATTTAGAAGCTATGAACATTCCGTCGACCGTAGAAGACCTACACTATGGACCTGGTATCGATGATTCCATGTAAGTTGACAAATTTCATGATTTATTCATTCCCAAATTTTCAAACGCGTTTTTCTCAAAACCACGTTTTTCAATTCGGTACACAAAATTTCTCGAAAACCAATGAACCGATTGCCTTGAGGTTTTTTGTGGTTATTTTATACACCATTATCTAGTACTTGTCGTAGAATTTTTTTTCCGTTACTTAGTTTTTGTTTTATAGGCAAAATAATAACTAATTTTTTGCCCAAAAATCACTATTTATGTTCAAACGTCCGCCATTTTGTCATAAATCGATATTTTCAAAATCGGCTATGACAAGTACTAGATTATAGTATCTAATTTAATAATCTTTTTGGTTTTATTTTCAGATGATTTTTGAAGAAACGCCAGAGGGTGCCGTATACGCGGATTTTTTTACGACGCTCCAAGGATCATACAATATCGTTGTATATTTTTGATATTTTTAAATAAAGAAAATTAAACATATTTTTGAATGTATATACTTTTAGATAATTAAAACCCCAATCCGAAATTTCAAATGGTTTTCCTTGAAAAAATTCACAAAAATGACCGTTTTTCCGGCTCCTAGGTGTATATCTCCCCTTAAATAATAATAACGCCATTGCTATTCAATATTTCACAATTTATAAAAAACTCAAACCTAGGAAGAGTATGTATGAATTGTGTGTATAATCCCGGCCCCGTAGTCCCAATACTCTCATCAGAAAAAAATATTTAAACTAGACCTGTCTCTTGGGCTCCAACTTCGACCCCCTCAAACACTCGTTACCACTTGTTCGTCACTCCATTGAATATACTCCACGCGCTACCAAAGGCTTGGAAAAACGTCGTATGCTTGTTCCCCCAGGGAGCCGTGAAGAACACGAAGGCGTAAGGAAAAACCAAAAATCGGACAAAATAAAGGGCCGCATTTGTGTGGGATATATTGGGAATGCGAATATTCGGCGCGTGTCCACCCTTCTAGTATACTATAACGATACACTATGGGTCGCGGAGAAACGGAGGGCGAGCTTGAAAACCACTTCACTCCTTTGCCCATTATCCCCGCTCTGTAATGACGTCCATTATTTTTTGTGGACCCCTTCGGCGCCCAAGCTCACTGCCCTTTAACATAGCACTCACATGTACATCCACGCGCACACGTGCACGTGTGTAACAGTATCAACCCCTCTTCCCTTCCGCTCCATATGAAACCAGCAGCTCGTGACTCAACCTACATACCCTGTACACCCTCACCCCGTAACGGAAGGGATGGGAAATACGCTGCTCGGTTCGTTAGTGCGGTAAAATATATATCTAAGCTCTTGTAAAAAGGTACCAGCGATGGAGGGGAAAAAAATAGAAGAAAGGGCGGCCCGTGTGCAATGTCCGGTATATATATGACCATGGTCGCAAGGGGTTGGCATTATAATATGCGTCTACATATATATATATATGTACACACACAGGGTGTCCCGGAACTGAATGCGTTCCCTGAAATGGGGGGTTGAGGGTGAAATTCTGATTCGATTGATATAAGCATGTATGGGTCTCAGATCATCCCCTGAATTATTATTCATTTTTAAAGGCGGGCCAATCAGGTGCACTCGACGAGCCGGCGGACGTCGGTGAGCGATACGCGCATTTGCCAACAGGTGCATCCCGCCGGCTCGTCGAGTGCACATGATTGGCCGGCCTTTAAAAATTAATAATAATTCAGGGGTTGATCTGAGACCTACACATGCTTATATCAATCGACTCAGAATTTCGCCCCCAAACCCCCATTTCAGGGACGCATTCAGTTCAGAGACACCCTGTATATATATATATATATATATATGAGTCGCATTCCTATGTATGCACCAACATATGGACCATGGACTCTCAAGAGAAGATGAGCTGGACTGCCTGGTGTAGCGAGTAATTATCACCATAGCCGTTCGACTGAAAGTTCAACCATAGTTTTTCTTCATTTCCGCTCCGCTCATCTCGACTTTCAACGAAAATCATAAGTCTGAAAAGCATTCGGAAACTCGAGTGAACATTTTCAAATACATTAGGTTGGCAAGAAAGTCTTGCGCAAAACGACACCTTTTCGGAATAAACACAACATTTTATTAAGGCGGGAAAACCAGTTTAGGAGTACGCTTTTTTTTCAATTTTTTTGGCAAAGAATGAATGCCTCAAATTTATTCAAACTTCGGGGATATTTTATATATATATATCTTCAAACAAATATTCTATTTTTTTCTAATTCTAAATGATGATTTTCTGAAGCTCGTTCTTACCTGCGAGCGGTTCTAGTTTCCTTAGAAGCTTCATAGCTCCAACCGGTCGACCCTATTCTAGTCTCGTTTAGTGGCGCAAATATTTAGAATTTAGAAATTTCTTTTTGGGGACATATTTTCAAGAATTCGATTTTTGAGGACATATTTTCACATACTTCAAGAAAATGCCAAAAAAAGAAACGATTTTCCCAAATTTCTAGACCTGAATACTGCCTTGAGCTGCACCGTACGGCCTTTGTCAAGGGTACAGGGAAACTGCGGAAAACCCGTACCAGGATAGACGGCCTGATATTCTTCCGATTATCTGACTCGAAGGACCGCTGGAGCCGAACCCCGACCGCCCTTCCACCAGAGTCAATTATTTTCAGGAGTATTCAGTACGAGTTTTTCGAAGACAACTTTTCGAAGCTACCTCTGCGGGTCCAAACATTCGCAGAAATATTTTGGAAACATCGTCGCTAAATATTGGGATGGTGAATGAGTTCGCCCTGTTTTTATGTGAATTTTTTTTTGTTTAAAAAATCATTCCTAATGCTTTCAAACGTGACGAAACTGCTTTGTGATCAACTCCTAATGATTCTGCAAGTTCAGCTCGCGTCTGACATGAATATTCATGAAGTACCGTAAAACGGTGGTAAATTCACATGAAGGGTAACTTTGACCGTTTTTGGGGCTACTTTAACTGGTGGTGTGCGAGGACACAGCCTAATTCTTTTTAAACTTTTTTGCATTATTGATCAAATCTGTTATTGAAGTTTATTATAACCTTGCTAAAGTTGATTGTAATGTTGCTCAAGTTGATTTTGATCTCAATGATGATTACGAGACTGATCAAGTCCCTATAATAGTACCCTGGGTACTTGATATTTTTATGGAAAATGTTTCCTTAATAAATATGACAATTTGATTGTAAAAAATCGTTGTATTCCATTTAATTCCATGTGTAATGCATAAAATATTAATTTGGTTTAATCAAAATGATGTCAAATTAACCCTTAATCTTTGAGATAAGTTGGATTTCAATGCCTTGTCAAAGAAACCTCCCAATCGAGGTTACTTTCACACTTAAAAAAATATATAAACTGGGGGAGGGAGGGGTTTTGACTTTCTTATACATTTGATAGTCAAAGAATATTGTTCTACTGGAGCAAAAAAGTTGGAATTTAGGATGGTAAAAAAAAGTTACCTACAAAAAACTTGCAAAACCTGTTCAAAGTAACCCCAATTTGCGGTAATGCCTCGAATTCAACACAACAAAATAATTATTTTTGAAGCGTCAAAACGAACGTCTGCATGTTGTTTCCGACAGGGCATGGTCGCCGCAAGTCTCAACAAGAATTCTGTGCACTTCAGCTGCTGATTTTTTAAAATAAAGTAGTGCAGTAAAATTCCCTCCAAGTACCTTTTTGGCACGAAATTTGACATGTTTAACACTAAAAAAAAAGTTGTTTACACTGAATTTCAAGCTTGCTTGTAGCACTTCCTTATAGCTTACCATCTTCAACTACACAAACGCAGTTCTGGTAATGTCATCTGTTGGAAAACACCAAAAACTTATTCAACGTCCTAATATAAAAAAAAGACCTGGCATTTCTTTTATCATTCTGCGAAAAGTGCTACAACGGGAGTTACAATCGTGAGAATTTCCAATCAATGTAAAGGACCTCCGACGATCTTTTCTTCTTCCTAAGTAGTGCAGATTTTTTCATTCCGGCACCAGAGGAGGTAATTTTCTTCTCGTCCAGTCAACATTGCATCTTCCTTTCTCCCTTTCGATTTGTTCATTTATCGCGCGTGCTCTTCCGGACGGGTGGAAACGTAACATTGAAAAAAAAACGATACAGAGAGAACGCGAGAAAAAAAGAGAAGCGTACAACTATTCGTTCGCACGCGGTGGCTCCACGAGGACATGTGTGTGATGTCGTCGCGTCGCGCAGCATCCTCATCTCCCCGGCGCTTTCTCCCGCTTGTGTACTCTACAGTATGTACACTCATAACGGCGTGTGTACGTACGTGTTATTTAAAACGAAAATGTGGGTCAGGCATAGCAGTGCGGGCAAACGCTCGGGTGTTCCGGTGCCCGGCCGTCGGCACGAACGCCCGCGTCGACGGCGACGACGACGACGTACCTACCCGGACGTCAACGACGAAGCTTTTCGACGTGATTTATTTTCGTCGGTATTACACTCTCTGATACACACGCAGACACGTGCACATTCGCGACTGTGCTTTCGCGTGGATTTCGAACCCCCCCCCCTCTCTCATCCCCCCTCTGGCGCTTGCTAATTTTTTATACAAAAATTTCCGGCCCCCATAACGATTATTATTGCTGCGGAATGTCCAGTATGCAGCTCCGGCGATTTGCCGCGTCAAGCAGCGTTTGCCTGGACCAATACTCGAATATGTTTTCAATTTCATTAAACATATTTTCAAAATGCACGAGATGTAATGATAGAATTACATAGTTGATCATTATTAATAAAATATCCTGGATTACCTAATTCGAGTTACAAACAGATCCTATTATTCCTGATCATTTGCCAAAGATAACATATGAAATTCCAATATCTTTGTGATTAGTAGAAAAAATCATTCTTGCATGCATTTTTAAACAGAATATTTATTCGCAAATTTAATATTTTTATTAGCATACCATTTTTAAATCGTGTGTCCGATTTGAGGAATGAATTGTAAATTTATCAAAAGGTTAAATTCTCCTTTACTTGTTTGAGATTTGGAAATAATTTTTCATTTTTATTTTTAACATTAACAGTTCTTTTTACATAAAAGCGTAAATGAGTCACTCAGCAAAAATGCATCTTTCAATGAGGAAATTAATAATATTATTTTATAAAAGTTAAAATGAAATATTATACATTTTATCGGGTATATTCTTTTTCATAATAGTTTTGTTTAATTAAGATGGGGGCAGAATAATTCACATATAAAATGAAAATGATAAAGGCGATGTGGTTATTAAAATTCATAAAAATAATAAATAGAATTTATCAACATTAAATTGTGAGTTTCATAATATATTAATTGGAATTTTTAAGCAATGTGGCCTATTTGAGGAATAAACTGAATTTATTTAAAGGATCAAATTCTTCTTTGCTAGTTGTAGATTTAAAAATAAATGTTAATTGTTATTTTAAAGATCAGTCGTTTTTATAAATTTGAAATCGCAAACGAAATGAATAAAACTATTTTATAAAATTTGAAATTATCGATATTATGAATTTCGCTAAGTGAATTAATTTTTATAATAGTCTTATCCAATGAAGCCAAAGAAAGAATAAATCGCATATAAAATAAAAAAATAGTAACGTCGATACGATTATTCAAATGAGTAAAAATAATACACTTAATTTGATTAATTAAGATGTTGATAGAAGATCATTTCAATACAAATCCTCTAAATTGGGCGCAGTCTAGTTGGGCTGACGGCTAGTCGTCCACTGTCTTCCGACTACCTAAGCAGTTTTCCCGAGTTTCCGAAGACTCCTGACAAACTCAGTCAAATACCGGCACAGGTTTTCAATAGTTTCCCTGTGCCCTCCTGCACTCGCGGTACAGTAGCGCATTGGCAAGTGTGGCTGTGGGCAACAGTCGGGGGTTGTTTCGTCGTCCAAAAACAGTGTGGGGCAAAAGTGTGGGGCGAAAGCAAAAGACACACTGGAAACAAAGAATTGCATGCGGTATTTCGTCGATCGCATGACAAATTTGGCAATTCCACGCTGCACTGCACCTCTGTATTTTCCGTACCATTCGATCAACGGTGATTTCAAAACAGCGACGAATCCGCCCCCATTCATTGAACTTGGTTAAAAATCCCGTGAATACGATCGCGACGTAATCAATTCAATATAATTCTCCAGCACTTTGTATCATCATAACAATATTTCGAAATTCGATCGGCGAAACAAACTCTCATTGTTGTCAAAACCTGTGATCCTTCAGAATTTCGCAAATGGACCACGATCGTGATCATATCGGTGGCGATGAATAGAGAATTATTTTCAAAATTGTGCTCCCGAAGGGTTGGGGCACGGATGACGTACAGCGCCGTTATAACTTTGTCTCTCGTCTCATGCTCACGCTCGATAATGTATCCGTGGTATATAATTACGTATTTGGCGGATTATATTTTCAATATTATATTTTCCACCCTTTCTCACTGTCCCCATCCCCCTCCTGTCTCCCTCTTCACGCTTCGTAATTATCGGCGGGATGAACCTCCGCGAAATTTTACAAAACTATGATCGAATTTACGTGAGAGGGAGAGAGCCCGGTTATTTATCCTCTATTCATGCTCATCCGGGGTAAATATCGCGTGTATTATACGTACACGCTCCGCGGGGGCGGGCAGGAGTAGGGGGAGGGTGTTGTGGAAATAAATTTAATTTATTTTGAGATTCCACTCGTGTATGGGTGGGCAAGAGAGAGAGAGAGAGAGAGAGAGAGAGAGAGAGAGAGAGAGAGAGAGAGAGAGAGAGAGAGAGAGAGAGAGAGAGAGAGAGAGAGAGAGAGAGAGAGAGAGAGAGAGAGAGAGAGAGAGAGAGAGAGAGAGAGAGAGAGAGAGAGAGAGAGAGAGAGAGAGAGAGAGAGAGAGAG
>CALYCA010000534.1:7500-33554 GCA_944452715.1 Ophion slaviceki | reverse complement strand
GTGAGGTGATTCGACGTGGTTGGACCCTTCACAAAAATCCTCATAACTCGGTCAATTTTTGGAATTTTTCCAAAATCTTTTATGCAAATTTGAGTCAAGACCCTAGGTTATATAATCGTCGAGTTAAAAAACTCATTTTTTTTTAATGTCAAGCTTGCGCAGCGTCCTCAATCATTATCGGTCCGGTACAGTGCCAGCAAACTGAGGTGATTCGCCGTGGTTGGACCCTTCACAAAAATCCTCATACCTCGGTCAATTTTTGGAATTTTTCCAAAATCTTTGATGCAAATTTGTGTCATGACTGTAGGCTATATAATCTTCGAGTTAAAAAATAGTATTTTTGAAATGTCAAGCTTGCGCAGCGCCCTCAATCATTATCGGTCCGGTACAGTGCCAGGAAACTGTGAGGTGTTTCGCCGTGGTTGGACCCTTCACAAAAATCCTCATAACTCGGTCATTTTTTGGAATTTCTACAAAATCCTTGTTGCAAATTTGAGTCAAAACTGTAAAATTTTCCAGTTTAAAAAAATCGTATTTTTGAAATGTCAAGCTTGCGCAGAGCCCTCAATCATTATCGGTCCGGTACCGTTAATTCGGGACTTTCACTGCCAAATTAACCCGCGCACTCTTCTCGTTAAACAACCGAAAACCCGCACACCTCCCTCCTACCACGCATTTCCTCCTCGTCTCTCATTTTTTCGTCCTTCTTCTCGACTTCGTGAAATTCTTGGTCACCATCTCTCGCACGTGTCTCGCGCCTCGCCGTGCCACAAACCCACAATATTTTTCGAGCTGTACAGCGTCCATCGCAATAAAACGAAACGCAAGATATTTTCTCGCATTCAATGGACCCATCGTCGAAAAAAAAGAAGAAAAAAAACAGGAGACGCGTAAAACGACACGGCCGCCTCGGTGAGAGTTTAATAAAATTGTGCAACGTCACGGATGCTCGAACGATCGCGCGGGCCGATCTCGCGCATCTCTACGTAGAACACGTAATGCCTACATTCATACGTATAAACGTTCATACACGTACGTGTACATTGTTGTAACACAGCGAGCCGTTATGTTCCCTCGAGTCAGAGTCGTTTCCTGAAGCGCCGTCGACTCGCTTGTGTGTCCTGCTGGCCCGAGTCCTCGGCTATGTACGAGGCTGCACGGTGACTCGGTAAATTTACAGTACGCTTTGCCTATGCGCGGCTGTCGCGAGACCGCCTGTGTGTTCGGGTACGTTGAATTCCCCGATCATCGCCATCCTTCGAACCATCCATGTAGATATATATTAAAACATACATTCACGCCGATATATATATATATATATATACAGGGTGTCCCATTTTAATCTTACACCTGAATTTTCTCGAAAAATATTGCTCGGACGAACTATTGTGTGGAACAAAACTTTTAGGGATTGAAGGGGGACGTTTGAAAAAAATTTATTTGAGGAGCCAAAATTCAAAATGGCGGCGTTACAAAGGCTGACATGTTTTTTTCAAACGGAAACATAACTTTTTTTTATTGCCAAAAAATTTGTCAGCTGAAAACTAAAAACTTTTGTTGAAAAAATTTTTTGATAAAGTTCATAGTTTTCAAGTGAGAACATCATTTTCAATTATTTCAGATGTATCCAGGATTTGTGTTGTGTGTGTGTGTGTGTGTGTGTGTGTGTGTGTGTGTGTGTGTGTGTGTGTGTGTGTGTGTGTGTGTGTGTGTGCATGTGCGTGCATGTGCGTGCGTGCGGCAGAGATAAGAGGGACACCCTGTGTGTGTGTGTGTGTGTGTGTGTGTGTGTGTGTGTGTGTGTGTGTGTGTGTGTGTGTGTGTGTGTGTGTGTGTGTGTGTGTGTGTGTGTGTGTGTATATACAGGGTGTCCCTCTTATCTCTGCCACCCGAAACAACTCGGTAATTATCGACGTCACAAAAAAATTCTAGCCGCTCCAGTGCGAACCCATGTAACTTTTTACCCTCTTGACATTTCCTCTGAACCCCGATAGTTCTTCGATGACGCCTTTTTCTTCAAAACATGTATTTTTTAGCTAAAAATGCAATACTAGGAGAAAAAAATCGTACGAGACTTCCTAAAAAACCGAAATGTCGGTTTTGATGTTCTTTTCAAGTTTAGCATGGTAAAAACCGACGAAAAAATTGATTGATGAATAAACTGGAATGTTAGTTAAAACTAGTCGAGTAACAAACAAACCCAAACGCACCAGAACAAACTCGTCTTCACTATGAAAAACTAGTTTTATCGAAATGGAAAAGTTTTACCGGTTGCCGAATGAGGTCAAAGTTTGGGTTTGTAAATATAAATTTTACGTCGATTTTACGGTAATTATCGTTGAAGCATCGTTGAATTATATATATATATATATATATATATATACACAGGGTGTCCCTCTTATCTCTGCCACCCGAAACAACTCACTAATTATCGAGGTCACAAAAAAATTCTAGCCGCTCCAGTGCGAACCCATGTAACTTTTTACCCTCTTGACATTTCCTCTGAAACCCGATAGTTCTTCGACGAAGCCTTTTTTTCCAAAACATGTATTTTTTAGCTAAAAATGCAATACCAGGGGGAAAAAAATCGTACGAGACTTCCTAAAAAACCGAAATGTCGGTTTTGATGTCCTTTTCAAGTTTAGCATGGTAAAAACCGACGAAAAAATTGATTGATGAATAAACTGGAATGTTAGTTAAAACTAGTCGAGTAACAAACAAACCCAAACGCACCAGAACAAACTCGTCTTCACTATGAAAAACTAGTTTTATCGAAATGGAAAAGTTTTACCGGTTGCCGAATGAGGTCAAAGTTTGGGTTTGTAGATATAAATTTTAGTTTGCACGAGGAAAAGCTGGTTCCAATGAAATGAATACGTAAGATCTGTTTCCGAATGAGACCAAAGTTTGGGTTTCTTTGGGTTTGTGAACATAAATTTTAGTTTTCACTAGTAAGAACTAGTCGCAACGAAATAAATCAGTTGAAACTGTTTCCGAATGAGGTTAAAGTTTGGGTTTCTTTGGGTTTTTTTGGATTTTGTAGCATGAATTCACTAGAATGCACTAGATTCACTAGAATTCACTAGAATACACTAGTATTCACTAAAAAAAGTTTGTTGTAACGAAGGCGTTCCGTCAGAACTAATTTTCATTAAGTGGAACGCGTTTAAACTGAAAGCGTGTTTCAACTGTAACATATACGTGTACCCTATATGTTCGTACATATGTATTCACCTAGCCCGAAGATTAAACGAGTCCAAGGCACCGTACTGTCAGCCAGGTCTCTCTCGCGCTGAGGCCTGTCGATACCATTTAATTAGCGGCCAATTTCATTATTGCCGAAATCCACCGTCGAGTATCGCGCGCACTCCCATAGGCCTGTCACTTTCCTCCCTTTTATTTCGTCCCATCGGCAGCATTGTGTTCGGAATTCTGTCAGCGTCAACGTGATTCGCCGTGTTCTTGAATTTGCTCGAACAGAGAGGAAGAGAGAGAGAGAGAGAGAGAGAGAGAGAGAGAGAGAGAGAGAGAGAGAGAGAGAGAGAGAGAGAGAGAGAGAGAGAGAGAGAGAGACAGAGACGGACTAAATTTCCGAAAACCGTTGACGTCGTCTCATTCGTTTCAGCCTTTAAAAACACCAATTTCCCTATACAGACTCTGCAATTTCATTTTATCATTACTAACATTATTAAACAATTCGAATTACCATAGCCAAAAGTGACTACAATAAAAATGTTTAAAAAATGGCTCGTTATTAACGCACCACACCACGGTTCGTGCGCGGTACGAGGGTGAATTTTTCGTAATTATTTTCAAGCAAACGATGAATGTAATTTTTTTCATCAATACTCATAGTCAATATATACATATGGAAGACTGTATACAAATTTTTGTACTCGAATCTAAAGTATAGTTTGCGGTGTACGCCGCTTCCAAGAGGACACTCCGACGAAATTGCTGCTCGGCAGTTGACAGCGATGAAGCCATACGATTCATTTGAAAAATAAAATAAAAATATCTTCAGAAACTAGACATATAGGTTTACAGCATCACGTAGGGGAATTTCGATATCTAAAAAAAATGGCGAACCCGCGAATTTTATTTCCGATTTTCATGGAAAATTTTCATCGTTCTAAAAAAAATAGAAAAATTATATAAAAAATTATTAAAAAATTTAAAAATTTATAAAAAAAAAATCCCTACGTAGTATCATAGAGACTGGATTTTTGAACAGTTTAAGACTTGGCGCATGCAGCTCGGATGAATAGTTTTTTTAATATGTTGTCAACCAGGTTGAAGAACGTTTCACGTAAAATGCTGTATCTTCGGCAATTTTACAAATTTCTTTAAAAAATTGGTGAAAGCATTCTTAACGCGGTCCTCTAGTTTCTCGGCTGTTTTTTTACGGCTTTTTCAATAATTTTTTACGGGCAAAGCATCGAAATAATCAATCTCATTGTTTTTGCATAATCTTTATTAACATTTAAATAAGCTTTACAAATTTTTTGAAGTCAAAATATATAATAGAATAAAAGTTATAGTGGCCGACAGGAAGACATCAAGTAAAAGAGGTGCTTGACGGTGACCAAGATTGCGGCTGTTCTGCTTGTCTGAAATCAAAAAACCAAACGGCATTTTAATCTTCATATTTAAGACTAGCGATTGAACTAGAGTGAATTTTAAATTACAAAAATTGACTTTTTTATACACTTTTGAAAATTACATTCTATTTTTGACTCATTTTTTCTTAAGTTTTTCGCTCGTACAAAAAAAAACTATCGAAGCAATCATGATAATCCTAGTTCAATCGCTGGCTTATAACATATTAAAGATGCTGGATAAATTTGAACAAGATCGGTGCAGTAGTTTCTGAAATATCGTGGTCACCGTTTCGAAAAATGGTGTTTCGAGAAAAACGCGTTTGAAAGTATACCTGCTCCGTATACCTGCTCCGTTCCAGGGCCGTAACTTGTGAACCACTTCGAATATCGAAAAATCCTTTGGCACACATTTTCTACACATGTTGTAGATGTGATTTATGAAAAAAACATCGATTTTTTCGACCCGAGAAACTAGAGGATCGCCTTAACAAATTTATCTTTTAGCAAAATAAAAATAAAAATGTTACGTGGCGTGGTGGCTTAAATTCCTATAATACGTGGAAAAAAATCATCGCACCGGAAATTGGCATGCTGGCAAACTCTTTCGATTTGTGCGATTGATCGCGCCCTTCGGCAAGTGCAGAATGGCGACGCCAATGCTCGTGCGGAACGGTCCGCGCGCTTCTTGGCCGCCGGCGAAACGTCAGCGCGAGGCGAGAGCCAGCTAGGGTGCCGTTGTTACCACTGCGGTTTTCCGCGTGACACAGAGGGCGAGGGAGCAGATCCGTGATCTCTTCGACTGTGCAACACAATATATACATATCGTGACGTACTCGAGCGGCGTTATCTCCGCGGCGAACCTAACTCGTCGTCGTACAGTCCTCGCGAAAGCCCGACCCTTTTGCAAACGGGCGACCGAGCGAGGAGAGATCTCCGCAATCACTTCTCATCTCCTATATCCTGGCTACGCACCGACGAGA
Organism: Ophion slaviceki; assembly: GCA_944452715.1. Taxonomy (NCBI): domain Eukaryota; kingdom Metazoa; phylum Arthropoda; class Insecta; order Hymenoptera; family Ichneumonidae; genus Ophion; species Ophion slaviceki. The sequence goes on along the minus strand of CALYCA010000534.1, from coordinate 27,973 downwards.
TCTTTGCATTGTTCCTCTGTGGTATATCGGGACCCCTTTCTACATCACTCCACGGTAGCGCAACTTTTCAACCTTGAATAGCTCGAAAGCTTTTTCTTTCTTTACTCTTCGTACTGGCGTTGAGTATATGCACGCACTCAATCTTTTTTTAATGTTGGCATTATTGTTGTTATTGTATCATTATCGTGATTATCGTCATTATCATTGTTATCGTCATTATGATCTTCATGATCATTGAAATCTTCATCGTCATTATTATTATTATCATCATCATCATCATCTTCATCATCATTATCTTCATCATTATCATCTTCATCATCATGGTCATCACAATCATCATTATTATTATCATTATCGTCATCATTATAATCATCATCACAATCATCATTATTATTATCATTATCCTCATCATTATAATCATCATTATAATCATCATTATCATCATCATCATCATCATTAGCATCATCATCATCATCATCATCATCATCATCATCATCATCATCATCATCATCATCATCATCATCATCATCATCATCATCATCATCATCATCATCATCATCATCATCATCATCATCATCATCATCATCATCATCATCATCATCATCATCATCATCATCATCATCATCATCATCATCATCATCATCATCATCATCATCATCATCATCATCATCATCATCATCATCATCATCATCATCATCATCATCATCATCATCATCATCATCATCATCATCATCATCATCATCATCATCATCATCATCATCATCATCATCATCATCATCATCATCATCATCATCATCATCATCATCATCATCATCATCATCATCATCATCATCATCATCATCATCATCATCATCATCATCATCATCATCATCATCATCATCATCATCATCATCATCATCATCATCATCATCATCATCATAGTCATCATAATCATCGCCATCATCATCATCATCATCATCATCATCATCATCATCATCATCATCATCATCATTACAATCATCACCATCATCATTTTCAGGATCATTATCATCTTCATAATCATTATCGTCTTCATCATTTTCATTATCATTATCATCTTCACCATCATTGTCATCTCCGTCATGATCATCATAATCCCCATTATTAATTATCATGATGATCATCATTATCATTATCATCATCATCATTATCATCATCATCATCATCATCATCATCATCATCATTATCATCATCATCATCATCATCATCATCATCATCATCATCACCATCATCATCATCATCATCATCATCATCATTTTGGCATTACTATTTATTGTTAAATCTCACATTTCTACGCCCAAGCGGGAATATCTTGATTTGAATGTAAAAGTGCATGTTTTTTTTCACGAATCTCGTTGAGAATAGAAAGAAAAGGAACAGACACTCGATCCGGCTTACTGATCGAGATTGAAATTGTACTTCAGCAGTATATTTTTGTCTCAAGCGATTAAAAGTTGGGCGCGAATTTTCTCATCGTTTGCGAATAATACAAGCGGTAGGCGCGCGCGGGCGCGTCCGCGGATTTTCACTAGTATGATTTTGTGCTCTTATCGGAGTATCGCAGGGTGCAGGGGGCAAGGGTTGTTCCAGTTATACGGCGATGAGTTTAGCCGGATATATATACATTGGTGAGGGCGCGCGGGCGCAACACTCGGCGCCACAGAATACAGAATTAACCCTCGAAGTTTAACGTAAACAAGGACTGAATTCGTGTATATATGGTGATTGTATAGAAAAGTGATTTTGAAGACATTCGACTTCGAGTTCTCACAGTAGCCAATCGTTCCCATACTCAACATTATGCAAAGCCCTTTATTAAAGTCACCTTTGGATAAATGTAAGCATATTTATATATAAAAGTCATTCCAAGGAGCCTTTCTCAAAGGACCGTTCTCAAAAGAGAATATATATATTCCTCCCTCATATATATATGTACAAAACCATCACCAACTTTGAAACAGATTGAAGAAGGTCCGGCTTTTGGGCCATTCGAAAACACTTGGAATACGTTGCTGATGTTTTTGTATTATATATTTTGAGTACGTGGCATTTTTTTCAGATTTTTATCGGCTCGCTAACTTGGAGATAAGATATTACACGTGATAAAAAGAAAAGATCGAATGATTCGCGAAATATTTTCACCCTGCTTGTTTTTTTTACCGTTGGCGTACGACTTTTAATATTGATTCTAGGGGAAAAAAGGTAGAGATCAAAATTGTCGAGAATTTCATTCTCTACAAGTTTGTTCGTGTTTGTTTATGCCCTAAAGTTGAAAATGAACGACATAATGCTAGAGTCGTATTTTTCAGGTTTACTTCGAAAAATATTGATGGTAGAGAAACTACTGTAATAATCAAAGTTGTAAAGCACCCGATTTTTTACAAGTTTAGTCATTACCATTTTTACTGAAAAATTGTCAATCGCCGAGTTATTCAACAAAAACAATTTCCCATTAAAATTAAGACGATATTAACTGAACGCAAACCCAGCCCAGAATGAAACTTACACATGTTGTTTTACATTAATAAAAGAAAATTCAGTGTAAATTTCAGCAGGATCAACCTAGTCATTGGGGGTAGAAAATTAAGAAATGAAAGATTTTTCTTTTTTTTTAGTGTTGTAGTACTTGGAAAATTTTGAGTTTTTTTTTCAAAATAGTTAATAGGAAAACGCATCTTTTTTGTAAAGAACATTTTTTCGTACGGCGAGAAGATCACTACGATAAGATCATTTGAAATTTTATCACGTGTAAAATCTTATCTCCGAGTTAGCCGAGTTACCGAGCCGATAAAAAGCTGAAAACAATGCCACGTACTCGAAATATATGATAGAAAAACATCACCAACTTTGAAAAAGATTGAAGGTCAGGTCGTTCGAAAACACTTGGATCACCTCATATGTACATATATTCATATAGACAGATATTTCAAGCGAGAAAGATCAGAGACCGGGAAAAACGATATTCGAGTGAGATAGTTGACATTGCGGATGCACCCGGGCAGTTTCGTATGACTCTCCCCGATCTCTCGGCTCTCGGCGGACAATGCGGTGCCTTATCGAGCGCTGACTCGTGTTCTCTAGCTTTGGAAGCGAAGCTTCAACTGAAATATATATATATATATATATATATATATATATATATATATATATATATATATATATATATATACACACACACACACACATACAAATATGACGGCGCAGATTCGATAGTTTCGTCCTTCTCATCTACCCGCACGCGTTGTATATCTCTCGTTGACCGCACGGTACGGCAGTCCGTTAAAGAGCCCGCGGTCCACCTCTATGCCACGGCGCACGCGATCGTCCGGCATTGCTCGCTCCCGGATCTTCCGCGGCTCCGTCGCTCATCCCGATCGTTGACGCTGTCCGTAAAGCTCGCGCCGTTTCGTGGCGTCCGCAAAATCCTCTGCGTCTCCACTATTCGTGTCCGCCACCCGTCTCTTCCGTTGGACCCAACCCGTCGGACCGAAGTTACTATAATGCAATTGTTACTTTTCCATATATATATATGGTATAGCCGCCCCATATATATATATATATATATATGGGGCGGCTAGGCGTCTATCTCTTGCGAATTCGTTGACTCGCGATAACGTCACGCTGCCTCGTCCATTCGATATTTTCACTCCCTACAGACACCCACCCACGTTTTACTATTGGAGTGACGTTTAAATCATTCAGCCATGCGTCGAAAAAGGAGTCATGGTTTTAGTTTTGACTTTTCGGGTATCTATATATATACTTATGGCGAATGCGTTGGGAAAATCAGGATAGGAAGTTTGTTTGGGTTAAGAATAAGAATAGGTGGAAATTTGAGTCGACTGGAGACTAACGAGGAAAGTTTGCAGTGTGAAGGGGGCCATCAAACGCGACCATTTTTTTTTCGGTGGAGGCGCTGACGCACAATGTCACCTCCACATCACCTCCACAGTGTCACCTCCGCATCACCTCAACAGTGTCACCTCACACAAGGTCACCTCCACTTTTTTAAATGGAATGGAACATTTTTTCAACTTGTGGAGCACCACAAGCCGCATAAAAAACATTAGGGGGTCAAAGCCGTTCAAGGCCATTCAAGGTCACCTATTAAAATGAAATACAAATCTGAATAGCTCGGATCACTACCAAATATTTGGTAGTGATACGAGATATTTAGATTTGTATCATCGATACTGACTTTGAATGACCTTGAACGACTTTGACCCTTTGACCTTTGATATATATATATATATATATATATATATATATATATATATATATATATATATACGGAATTTGGGACGAAACTGAAAAACGCGTAAAGTCTTGGGCAAAAAAAACCTAAAACCAGACGACCAACACTCGAAGCGAGATGACACAAATTTATTCGTCTCTTGCTGGAGTGTAAACGTAAATTGTACTACGGGCACGCAGTCGTAAATTTAACGGGCGCATTTGTTTCCAATTTAAGAAAAGGCAAGATCGTCGGGCGTGCGCGAAGTTTCACTCTTTCTCGGCGAATATTTACGCTCGAATGTTCTCGCCCGTTTTGTTTCGTTATTCGTTTTTTTCTCTCTCTCTCTCTCTCTCTCTCTCTCTCTCTCTCTCTCTCTCTCACTCTCTCTCGCTCGCTCGCTCGTCCCGTTGGCCACGACACTCTTTTCTCCTTTTATTCTCGTCGTTGTTCAATTCTTTCTCGCGCGCAGCAAAGGCGGTTAAATACATCGCCACCGCGGCAGGTACCGCCCGAATTTTCTCCCGGGCATTCTTCGCCCATTAGCGCCGAAGACGAAGGCGCGACGCTTCGAGAATCGCCGGGCGATATTCCGCTCAGAGGGCATTCTTTTTTCCGTTTTTCTACTCCCGAGACTTTAAATAGTTTCGCGTCTTTGGCGTCCTTCTAGCGTGTCCCTTGGAACGTTCGAGGGTCGGACGAAGAACCGTGACATTCCGACGAATTGATCGTCTTATTTTTATTATAGAAACAAAATAAGCAAAAAACAAAATACGTCCGTGGAAAAATTCGCTTTTTACATCTCCGTAGCCGCAAGCAGATGCACACGTGTTTCTGTATCAGAATTATCATTGGAATCCGTGACGCCACGCGGCTCCTGACCCCTAACCGCACATTGGCACACACGAGCAGTGCCCGTCATTGATTTCGATATTTGGCTGGCCCTCCACTTCTGTCTCTCTCATTCACAGATTGCGACCCCCCCCCCTCCCCCTTATCGCCCTCTCTTTTGCTGCATAGGCTTCTCCCACATTTTTTCTTTTCTCTCCCTCACTTTTTTTCTTGCCTTTCTCGTTTTCCCTGCGCGTAATACAATATGCGCCCATGTGCGGCGGAAAAGAGCGAGGGTTGCGCGGGTTGCCCAACCCGGGGCCGCGGACGAGTGCTACGGCCGAGGGGCGAACAAAAAAAGAAAACAGCTGAGAAAAGCGTGACCAACGTTGCGCGGACGACGTGCAACGTACGATGCGCCAAGTGTGCTCCAAACGATGTACCGTATGTGTGTGTGTGTGTGTGTATATATATATATATATATATATATATATGTAGAGAGAGAGAGAGAGGGCAGTACAAATAGCACTGCACGGAAGCATCCGCAACCACCTACACATATATGTTCCGCGTGACTCAGCATCCCCCGAGATGCGTACACGAAGCGCACCGTATCGGCATTCGAGCCCGAGGTTAAGGGGTTACCCCCACTTGCGATTTTGAAAAAATCGATTTTTTTTTATTGCATTTTTTTGAAGTATAAGTATCCGGGCCCATACTTCTGTATGGGCCCGGAATAGATGACTCTATGTAAGTTTACAAAAAAAAATATTTTCTTCGTGTAAACTGAAATTGAAACTTTAAACGCATTTTTCTCAAAATGGCATTTCTGAAGTCGGTGACTAAGATTACTCGAACACTAATGAACCGATCTTCTTGAAATTTTGCAGGCTTATTTAATACATAAAAATGTTGTCCTTAATCGTTCGATTTTTTTTTTTCGAAAAACATGGCCGTTTTATAGCCAAAAAACGGCCGTTTTTTTTTTCGTTAAAATCGAACCATTAACTTTGACTGTCCGCCATTTTGTGAAAAATGAATATTTTTTAAAATCCTTCGATTAAAGACTAGTTTATACTTATATTTGACTAAATCCATCCGCATTTTTTTTTCAGATGATCCACTTCGCCGCAATGTTGGTCACCGCAAACCGTGTATATAAAAACATTATTTCATTGACGGCCATTTGCCACTAAACAATGTAATATTTTTCAATAAAAAAATTACTGAAAGTTCTTCAAGATGTGTTCTTTAAGATGGTATATTGATCGATTTAAAAAGTTTTGTAGTTTTCTTTTAAAAAATTTATGAAAAAGGCCTTTTTGCGCTACAAGTGGGGGTAACGCCTTAATAGGAAGATGCCCGGTGTACCAAGCCGAAACATAGGCACTGGTTCTCGCACTTTTTGAATTTTTACGTTTTTTTCCCAATATTATATATCATATATAATATTGTGTATATATATATATATATATATATATATACAATATTTATAATACGTTGTAATATATTATATATATATGAAGAATGGGTCGTTATCGAATTCCTATAATTCTCGTAAAAGAGAACAGCATTGCGCCGGAAATTGGCAGGTTCACAATATATTTTTAAATATATATATATTGTAACCCCCCCCGAAAAAACTTCAAGAGAACTATCCGAGAAAAAATGCGTACGCTACTGGGCCAGGATTCGAACCCTTTCGATTGCCGGTCGACTGTTCTGACTACTGAGCTACACCAGCCCGCTCACCTCGCCTTTCTCGGATAGTCCCGATATTCGTAACACAACGTTACAATATGTATATATATATATATATATTTTATGTAAATATATATAAATATATTGGTAATTGTAATGTATCGGTCCTTCTAAATCTAAGTTTAAGAATACTGTAAGCGAAACAAACTGTGCCGGAACGGAGAATGTAAAAGCCCGAAAGGGTATTCAAGTGCAAAATAATATATAAATATATTGTAAACCTGCCAATTTCCGGTGTGACGCTTTTCATTTTTCACATTAATTACAGTAATTTGATAACGAGCCATTCTTCACATTCTAATTGCAATACTTCTCGGCTACCTTCATTCACGACGTTAAAGTTTGCATTGTTAGCATGCAATAAAATGTTACATTCTTAAACCTCCTTCATTTAATTTCGCAGATTTTCACGGCACAGATCCTTTAACGATTTTCCAATGTCCTTATTTAGCGATGTTATATACAAATCTACAAAAAAATATTGCAGAATAATAAAAGTAAGGAAATAAAAATATAAACAAAGAAGTTTGGTTCCGTTCCGACGTTGCAAATTTCAACACTACGTCAATTGAAATTATTGAATGATCTTATTAACGTAATAATATCGTCAAATTGCATTGGGAGATTGGTATTGCTTTTTCAGACTGGAACGAATGAGATTAATTTCACGATTTTTAGGAACTTTCTCCCTTTCTCTCTCTGCAGACTGTTGTTGATGCGATTGTGAGGGAGGACGGATGATTGCTTCACTGCTGGATAGTGTTGCTGGTATGTCATCGATAGTTTTATATAGAATCGTGTTTCACATTTTATGGCTCATCGCTATGTATATGCATGTATGCGTTTAGAAAATATTCATACAAAAGTTATATATATATATATATATATATATATATATATATAACTTTTGTATGAATATTTTCTAAACATATATACACACAATGTATATGTGTAATACATAAACATATTACACAATGAATATTTTCTAAACATATATTACACATATACATTTCTAATATATATATATATATATATATATATATATATATATATATATATATATATATATATATATATATATATATATATACACACACATAACTTTTCTACGAATATTTTTCTTTGCTTTACATCGAGGTTTCTTTCGACAAAAAAGTATGTTTTGTGCAGACGGTGGACAAGAGGATTTTTTCTGTCCTAGTGCACCAATAAATTATCGATCTTTCTATAATCTTCTAATATGATATTACATACAATATAATATTACAATAGTAGTTTTATCACTCCAACAATACTCCTCTAGGGTGTTCACACAGAAAATTCTCCCCTGCATATATATCACATTATAATATTATATTAACATTATATTACATACAAAAACATTATAGCAATGGATGTATACACATATATAAAATATATTTCGCGCAATACATATATGCAGAGGATGGATTGATTTGCATACGTACAAAAGGCAATTCCTCGGGGCTACGCCAATGTATCGCGAAGCGGGGTGTACAGGCCATGCATATACATATACGGATGCGGGACTTTTAGCGCCGGGCAAAGTGTCAGGCCACTGATAAGCCGAAGGCATTAATTTCACGGTTTGCTCCCCTTCGCGAGAACGCAGAAAGACGAAGAGAAGGAGACAAGAGCCCTCTCTCTCTCTCTCTCTCTTTCCCGCTCTCGCGCCTAATACAATTATGTTATAACCCCTTGCCAATTCCGTCTCTCCCTGGTGCCCGGCGGGGTCTCCCTGGCGGACGGGGATATCATTCTCATCTGCGCGCCGCCACACGCGGTTCTTGATCATCCTTCCGCACCCCCGCGCAACCCTTTTCCCTTCCCAGTCCGTACCACCCAGTCATCGCACCCTCTCGTATCTCCCGCAGATCCGACACTCCTCTTTATCTCGAACTTTTCGTGTCGCGCGTCCCGTACGTTACGTATCTCACTGACGTCATCGGAATTGCCCCCGCTCGGCGTAAATCCTTATCTTTTTCGGCCTGGAATCGAGCCCCCCTCGAAAATACGGTGCAGCTACGAAATCTATCATTTATGTTTTTTTTTGTTTTTATTTTTATTTTGTCGGTCCTCTTCTTCGTCCGTCTGCTCAGGCAATGTTGGCTCGAACTGGCGGCTGACATTTTTTTTTCTCCACCTCTCGCTCTCTGTATATCGCCCTCGTATGTGAAAAATAAACGCTTGGCCAAAATCCCTCTGATTTTGTGGCCCGTACATGCGTATTATATGCATACCTACCGGTGTACGTATAATTGAACGAGTCCACTCGGCGAACAAGGGGGGGGGGGGCTGGATATGACGTTCGGTTGCCCGGCGGTCGAGGAGGATTCAACCGCCTGGGCGAGCCGGATAATATTTGATAAGTTGTGTCAACTGCTCGTTAGTTAATTGTCACTGGTCACTCTCGTATAATATTACTGTCTGTCCGAACACTTGCACGTGTAGTACTATATATATATATATATATATATAGTACTACATATAGTACTATTTTTTTTAATTTACACACATACACACACACTATATATATATATATATATATATATATATATATATGTATATGTATATATGTATGTATGTTCTTACAATACCTTATTTATTATCTTATTCTTATTTATATTCTTATTTTCTATCTTATTGCAACTTACATTGTTTATTTTTGTTTTTATATCGAATCCATATTTCTTTAATTTTTTAAAATCTGTATTATTTTTGTTTTCATATGGAATCCTTATTTTTTTTTATTTCTGTTTCTTTTTGTATTTTTGTTTTACATGAAGTTTTCATACCTGTTAATACTTTTTGTTGTTCATCTGTAACTTTGTATTTGCCCGAGAGTTTAATTAGAGGATGAAAAATATTGTCAATCATTCAATCAATCAATCTTTCTCTCGTTCTCTCTCTCTCTCTCTCTCTCTCTCTCTCTCTCTCTCTCTCTCTCCCTCTCTCTTTCTCTCTCTCTGTCGCCGTCTTTTTTTTTCTTTACATTTTCGTTTCCTGTAATTATATTTTATTTTCTATGTTATTGCTACTTACATTGTTTATTTTTGTTTTTATATCGAATCCTTATTCCTTTAATTTAAGCTTATTCTCGTATTATTGTTGTTTCTGTGTCGAATTGTTATTTCTTTAATGTTTAAAAATCTGTATTATTTTTGTTTTCACATGGAATCTTTATTTTTTTTTCTGTTTCTTTTTGTATTTTTGTTTTTATATCGAAGTCTTATTTCTTTAATTTTTGTTTATTTTCGTATAATTCTTGTTTTATATAAAAACCCGCATTCCTTTAATCTCTTTAAATTTGTTGCTTTTGTTTTACACGAAGTTTTCATACCTGTTAATACTTTTTGTTGTTCATCTGTAACTTTGTATTTGCCCGAGAGTTTAATTAGAGGATGAAAAATATCGTCAATCAATCAATCAATCAATCTTTCTCTCTCTCTCTCTCTCTCTCTCTCTCTCTCTCTTTCTCTCTTTTCTCCCTTGCATTGAACGTTCAATCATTGCCCTATACTGTACTGTACACATATATATGTACATGCAAATATGCAACGGACGTCGAATCGACGGGCTACTCGACCGCTAACAAGATTATTTAACGCTCACGCTCGGTCGCGTTTTCGCCTTTCCGCCGACGCACTGTCCCGTACGTGTGTCCCTCACTCGGGTGACAACTCTCTCCCGACTTCTCGTCCAGCCCTTTTCTCAACCGCTGTCAGTTTTTCCACCCTTCACGCGGCGATCTACCGGCGCGGTGGTTGATTCGTACACGGGTGTATCGCGTGTATCTTAATCGTCCTTTCGCCGATGGACGGAAATAGGGAGGTAAAATAATTAAAGATACATAGGTACACTAGTGAAATCAATTCAGGACACTTTTGATTTAAAAAAAAAACGCTTTTTTTATATTTACGCAGAAAATGTACCTCTATTCGGCTAAGCTGAAATGACACTATGATTTTTTTAATTATTTATATACCAGGTGTGTAAGTATGAAACCGGAATTTTTGTACAGAAAAAACACGTTTATTGTAATGATATGACACAAAGTAACTTATTCAAAGTATTGTCCGTCGCTATCTATACATTTTTCCCATCTTTCTGGCAATTTATGGATTCCGCGCCAAAAGAACTGTTGCTCTTTTGAGGCAAACCAGTCATCGAGCAATTTTCGTACATCTTCGTAAGAAGTAAAGCGCTGCTCAGCAAGTGCATGTCCCATCGATGCAAACAAGTAGTAATCGGATGGGGCAAGGTCCGGTGAGTAAGGCGCGTGCTGAAGAATCTCCCAACGGAACGACTCTATCGTTTCCTGGACCTGTTTTGCTTTGTGTGCTGGTGCATTTTCATGCAGCAAAATCACCTTGTGTTGTCTTTGTTGGTATTCTGGTCGTTTTTCACGCAAAACTCGATCCAAATCGGTCATTTGTTGTCGGTAGCGTTGAGTATTGACAGTTTCCCCAGGTTTCAGCAGCTCGTAGTAGATTACGCCCTTCTGATCCCACCAAACACACAGCATTGTCTTTCGTCCGTAGCGGTTTGGTCTTGCCGTCGATATTGATGGTTCACCCGGAGTAACCCATGACTTTTTGCGCTTAGGATTCTCGAAATATATCCACTTTTCATCGCCAGTCACAATTCGATGGAGAAATGACTTTCTTTTGAACCTGGCGAGCAGCATTTCGCATGATGTTTTGCGGTTTTCCTGCTGTCTTTCATTGAGTTCATGTGGAACCCATTTCCCCACCTTTTGTATCTTTCCCATGGCTTTCAACCGAAGGGAGATGGCTTCTCGGATCACCTTTAACTGATCCGCCAGTTGTTGTTGTGTTTGAGCGTCGTCTTCGTCCAACAAGGCTTGCAGGTCAGCGTCTTCAAACTTTTTCGGTGGTCTTCCACGTTCTTCGTTCCTCACGTAAAAATCGTCACTTTTGAACCGTTTAAACCACTCGAAACACTGTGTTTTACCGAGAGCATGCTCACCAAACGCCTCCACAAGCATTCGATGCGATTCGGCTGCGGTTTTCTTCAGATGAAAACAGAAAAGTAGTGCTGTCCGCAAATCGTAATTTGTTGGCACAAAACTCGACATGTTTATCTCTAATAAACTAATGCTACTGAATGAAACTTGTGTTATTGTGAGTTGGAAATCTTTGTCGGATATCAATACAATAACAAGACACCCCTGACGTGATGTGTCGGTAATTGCATCGACATCTAGCGCCACCTATGGGCAAATTCCGGTTTCATACTTACACACCTGGTATTTATTAATTATTTTTTTAATTATAATCTATAATGTCTCTACCTAATAATTTACCTTGATAAGCCTAGTTTGATAAGAATATAAAAAATGAGCGATTATTATGTAAAAATGATCAATAAATGCGAACCATGCCAATAGTGCGTATATATATCACTGTCACTTTATAGGGAGGTCCATTAATTACGCGAGCTCCAAAATCCCATCAAATCCCATTTAGAGATGGGGGTGTCAATGAAAATCTCACGTCAACTTTGTAATTCAGAAAATACACTACTTTAAGATTTTGTAAGGTACAGGGTGCAAATGCGGACACCTTAAATCATTTAAAGGCTTAAATCATTCTCACTTTCCCTCCACATCTCACCGAATCTCACCAAGGGGGAGGAAGGGGTACAAATTAAGGTGTTACCCCCACTTGTAGCGCAAAAAAAGGCCTTTTTCATGAATTTTTTTAAAGAAAACTGCAAAACTTTTTTAATCGATCAATATACCATCTTAAAGAACACATCTTGAAGAACTTTCGGTAATTTTTTTATTGAAAAATATTACATTGTTTAGTGGCAAATGGCCGTCAATGAAATAATGTTTTTATATACACGGTTTGCGGTGACCAACATTGCGGCGAAGTGGATCATCTGAAAAAAAAATGCGGATGGATTTAGTCAAATATAAGTATAAACTAGTCTTTAATCGAAGGATTTTAAAAAATATTCATTTTTCACAAAATGGCGGACAGTCAAAGTTAATGGTTCGATTTTAACGAAAAAAAAAACGGCCGTTTTTTGGCTATAAAACGGCCATTTTTTTCGAAAAAAAATCGAACGATTAAAGACTACATTTTTATGTATTAAATAAGCCTGCAAAATTTCAAGGAGATCGGTTCATTAGTGTTCGAGTAATCTTCGTCACCGACTTCAGAAATGCCATTTTGAGAAAAACGCGTTTAAAGTTTCAATTTCAGTTTACACGAAGAAAATATTTTTTTTTGTAAACTTACATAGAGTCATCTATTCCGGGCCCATACTTCTGTATGGGCCCGGATACTTATACTTCAAAAAAATGCAATAAAAAAATCGATTTTTTCAAAATCGCAAGTGGGGGTAACCCCTTAAAGAAAAAAACACCTCGCACAACTAATGGGATATCGATATTCCATATGCTCGAAAATTACAATACTATGCCGGCACGTATCGAAGAATTCTTATTATCATAATTTAAACTTAAACTTCAAACAATTAATTTAAAACTCTAAACAATTATTCAAATCATTGAACAATCAACTGAGCCAATCTTCAAACAATTTATCAATCTTTGAACAATAAATTTAGAAAAAAATTCTCCATTCAAGCCGCCTCCATTGATAAATCAGGTCTCCCAGATCTCGAGACCTACCGAGCTTACCAGCAAACCGACGGAGATTCGAGCAATTTCGTGAAAAATCCTCGAGGCCCTTGTAAATTCACTTCAAAGTGATTTACAAACGTACGAGTGTCTTCTTGGTCCCGTTTAACGGTGTACGGGACATCATGCCGAAGTACCTATAATGTAAACGGTGTGATATATATACACATATATATGCACCAGTGGTCCCCCCCACCCCCCACACCAGCCAAACGGTTAAGCGGGCGCGGCACGCGCGCTCGTCAACTCTCTGGCGCGCTTCTTCATCGTTCCGCGTGTCGACGCGTTCCACTCTTGGCTCGTGTCGAGAAGAGATATATATAACGCCGTGTATATTATGCGTACGCTTGTACATATATATATATATATATATATATATGAGTGTGTGTATGTGTGTTTATAGGCAGATAGATATATGCACATGCGTTCCGTCACATGCGCGTACGCGCTATATCCAGAGGAGACCGCGCGCGATCTCGTTGATTGGTCTTGTATGTGTCGCACCAGCCTCACGTATATATATATATATATATATATATATATATATATATATATATATATATATATATATATATATATATATATATGTATATATATATATATATATATATATATATATATATATATATATATATATATATATATATATATATATATATATATATGTATATATATATATATATGTATATGTATATATATATATATATATATATATATATATATATATATATATATATATATATATATATATATATATATATACATATATATACATATATATATATATATATAGTAGGTAGTACACGCGTGACTAGAGCACACTCTCGACGAGCAACACGCGTCAAAGGATTACTCGAGTTAATCTCCCCGCGGTTGGTCTACTGACTTTCTCGTTCTCTCACGCGGTCGTCCCTATCACTCGGTTTGGTTCCCTATACGTAATATGTACACCACGAATTACCGAGTTTACAGCTTCGGTTACCACGTGCCCTACGAGCGGACACTCGATTATGCGCTTAGCGAATACATATATATGTAGATAGAAACGTGCATTGTGATTTTCATTGGGAATATAGTGCGAGCAATCACATTAGAGAATACGCACTGAGATATTCGTAAGTAACCGCAAACGAACCTCAGTGCAAACGAACTGTGTGGAAAGATTTGTCAGCAATATTTTTAATCATATTTTTACATACACGTGTGTGTGTGTGTGTATATACACACATGTAAGAATACGATGAAAATTTTTTATCAAATATATATTAAAGTAAATATTTTAAATATTTTTTTACTAACAATAATTACGAATATTGTCATGTTCGTGTCCAAACAATATTTTGAGAAATCCTTCCAAGCGGTCCGTTTGTACGGGCAACGAACATCGCGTAAGTGTCCGCCTTGGATTTCGTTGAAACTCGTACATGTCATGAACCATCGAAACTAGTAGAGGCGTATTTTTTTTATCGGCGGAAAAACGGTTTTAAGGGGGGAAACGACCCCTCGCGGAAAGGCGTGTCGCCCTTGAATACAATTTTTTTTTTTCAATACTGCTGTGGTGGATTTTTCGTCGCTTTGCTTTAGAAGAATTTTGGTGTTTGTTTCATTTAGCTCGGTGGACTGCTTGTGGGTGAAGCTGCAAATCACCCCACGCCCTCAAAGAATGGCGTGTCCTTTCTTTGAGGGGTCGTTTTCCTCCTTAAAAACGTTTTTCCACAGATAGAAAAAAATAGGTGTCTGATAGTTTTCAATGCTTTATTACATATATGAGTTTCAACAAAGTCGACGGCGGTCACTTAACGGAGACTTTGTCCTTGGAGTGCCATATTTCAGGTGTTTACATTTAATTTTTTTTAAAGGAAACGAGTAAAGCTTTTTGAGTGCGGTTTTTTTCTTGCTTTTATTCATGATATACAGAGCGTTAAAAAAATTTTTGTTTGAAAAAAAAAAAACCAAAATGGCGGCCGTTGCAGCTCCGCGAAAACAGGTCCTCAAATCGCGGGAGGTAAACGGCTGACATCACTGCCCCCTCTTTGTTGATCTGAAACACAAATTCAAAGCATATTATCAATCTGTGACCCTTTGGTCATGGAATGACGGATGGGTTTTTCGTTTAGTACAAATTTCGGAAAATGGCGGCAATAAAAAAAAAACGAATTTTCGCGTTTTTTTTTGCATAAAAAGATAAATAATAAATGCAAAAGTGTATCTATCGAAAAAACGATCCGTCATTCCGTGAAGACATATTTTCTGAGTATGCTCTCCAAATTTCAGGTCGATATGTTAATTACAGCGGTCAGGAGAATGTCAGCCATTTTTAAAAACGTGTTTTCGAGAAAAACGCGTTTAAAGTTTTGTAATGTGTTTACACAAATGTGTTTATAATTACCGCTAATCGGCAATGCCTGGTCCATAGAGGCATCCCTCCTCTTCTTGTAGCTGGTCATGTTGAGCTCAAATTGATTTTTTGAAAATTTCAACGACAAAGTCTCCCTTAAGTCATGGTCCTTGCGAGGTTCCTTTCTCGGTTACTTAGGGATATCTCAATGCATGTTGTTCAATATAATCGTTAATTAACGGTCAGATTGGAGAATATTAAACACATTGAAGAGTGTGTGTGTGTATATATATATATATATATATATATATATGAATGTAATACTAAGTACATATTTTTTTATCTTGAGAGAGTTAGATCATTATTTTCTCACTCGTTTAAAAAGTTTGGACAATCGAAACTGATCAAATTTTTTAAAATCTTTTACTCTTAAGGCACCATCATTATCAGGCACAACACAGTGAAATTTTTGGGTACCCGTTATGGTTTTCACCCGTTTATATATAAACGCGTGAAAACCATAACGGATAGTGTTTCATTCGCATATTCTCCTATAATGCATAATTTTCATTATTTCTTCTAGGAAAGTAATGGAAAAATAATTCTTCAACATATTAAATCGGGCTGCTAATTGTAGAATTATCGCTTCAATTACTAATTGTAAATAAGTACAATCATTATTACTTACAAGTATTACTAATAATAAAAATTATTAGTAATTCATACGAAACACTCGAAATTTTCGTGAAAGAAAATTGAATTAATTTAAAAACAAAATACAAGGAAAAATGGGCCTACAATGGGACTTGCGTTAAAATTCATATAATTCATCATATTATTTAAGAAAATGTTTCGAAAAAAAAAATGGCCATCATCTTTAAAAACAATAGTTTTCACTTTACACGCTGAAAAAATGTTGACAACGATGATTTAAATTTATTTTTCCTTTTTTTATGAAAGTCTGGACTAATATGAAAAAAAAATCGATCTATAGACATTTTTCGACATATCGATTAATTTAAGAGATATCGGCGTTAGAACGTTTCCGAACTTTCTGAAATCCAGATTTTTCGAAAAATTGTAACATTTGAAATACATGCGATAAAAAATTTAAAAATTTGTGATAATACTCCTTGCATAGCATGCTATGTTATAAAAAAAAATCGGAAAAATAAAAAATGGACAGGGTCACGGTCGAGCGAAATGGCGCGGAATTCCTTATATATATATATATATATATATATATATATATATATATATATATATATATATATGACCCTGTCCATTTTTTATTTTTCTGATTTTTTTTACGTCCTTTCTCAATATATATATATATATATATATATATATATATATATATATGGAGAAAGGACATTTTCAACCTGCTAAATCATCTAATGTTGACTATCAGCAGATCTGCCTTTTTGAGGACAGTCATTAAATTGATGTTTAAACAAATCGTTGATTTTGTCACAAAGAACATACCTTGAAATGGCTCTTATACTAATATGCTTACATCGATCCACAAGTGATGTTGAACACATTGAGCTTTACATAAAGTTGAGTATGGGGACGATTGGCAACGCTGAGGATGGTCCTCGAAATTGGCAATCTTCAAAATCGCTTCCGCACACCATTCTCTCTCGATATGAAGTACAATCAAGTTGATCTCTTGCACATCTTTGTTTTCTTTGAGAGAGAGAGAGAGAGAGAGAGAGAGAGAGAGAGAGAGAGAGAGAGAGAGAGAGAGAGAGAGAGAGAGAAAGAGAGAGAGAGAGAAACCATACCACTGGATAATTATTAATCGTTATTTTCGCCAATCACGCTCGTTTATCTCGCAGGCACGCAACGTCAATTATTTATTGGCCGGCACACACACACGGCGCGTTTCTGCGGCGTTCGCCAGATACACTTTGCGGCCCGGCCAGCCGCCGCGGCAACAGCGGCATATTACACGTTATTGAAGGCACCCCGACTAGACGCGAGCTCGGAAATCGGGACAAGAAGCGCGTCCAGTCGTTGGCAATTTACAAAGAATACTGATACCCAAGATTATTCTAGCGCGCACGATTTTCCTCCCTTGTCAATTGCCAAGATATTGATGTTCTCTTATTATCAGACTGATGGAATTGATCGCACGGGCGATCAGCGACGATGTGTCGTCGTTAACTTGCGCTACCGTATGCACATCGAGTGTCAGATTATCGAGCCATCCGGGCTATCTTATCGAGGGGATAGGAGGCCAATTATTGTATCGCTTGTCGTGTCCGAGGTGCAGCCTGTAATGCCCTGTATCAGATGCGAGGATCGCAAGGATTCACGTATTTGTAGAGAGAGAGAGAGAGAGAGAGAGAGAGAGAGAGAGAGAGAGAGAGAGAGAGAGAGAAATGCTTGCATGTCCGCCGCTCTGTGAGCCATTGAAAATAGCGGGTTATACTAACAGTCAAGTGGAATACCGCTGAGGATCGTTAGTAAGCTGCTGCCGTAGAGGCACCGATCTCTCGGGCTTATATGTACAGCGACGCGCGGCTCCTATTTCATCCTTGCCCGATTCAGGAGATCCTTTCCATGCCACGGTGTGATGGTGTTTCCGCGTTTCTTAGTTTCGCCACGGGGGTATACACACACACACACACACACACACACACACACACACACACACACACACACACACACACACACACACACACACACACACACACACACACACACACACACACACACACACACACACACACACACATATATATATATATATAGAGGTAATTATGTAAATAGACGTATGTATATATGCAAGTAATTATGTAAATATATATATGTATATATTTATGTATAAAATACCTAGTAGAGTGAAGAGTTCATTGCAATCGTAACATAGTTATATTAATCATGATAAATGAAAATGATAAACGATAATTACCGAGTTATTTCGGGTGGCAGAGATAAGAGTGACACCCTGTATATATATATATATATATATATATATATATATATATATATATATATATATGATTTTGATTATATATATATATATATATATATATATATATATATATATATATATATATATATATATATATATTAGGGTGGTTAAAAAAAATCGATTTTTTTTCTCAACGGAAAATTGAAGTATGTTAAGAAAAAAAAATTTTGCACAATTTGAGAGTTCTAAGCAATTTTTTAGTTAGTGCTCAAACGCCTTTTTCACGTTATTTTTTCATGATTATCGGAGTATTAATTTTTTTATCTCGATGCAGAAAATGTTACTGCGTGATCCAATGTAAGTCTTGATTTCATTTTTTCTGCAACAATACACCATTGTTATTTAAATATTTTTTTTACCATAAACAATTTGTATTTGCAGATTAAGAATCAATATATGTAATTCGGTTGTGAAAATTATATCAACCACTTGATGAACAAGAACAGGGTGTTTACATCACTCGAACGTTTAACAAGTATGCGTGTTTTTTTGGAGTAATATGTTGTTTTGGAGTAAGAAAACGAAGGCATACGGAATTCGAGAGTTACAAACCGCGGCGCTGTTGACGCTACTGCACCTTTGTTTCTCTGACTGTCCGTGAGTTCTTTTCGCGATTCATTTGACTGTTTCCAGTAGTTTCTGTATTGAGGTACGTCACAGTACACGTACAAATAAAAATGTAAAAAATGATCGCGGGTTTGGACGATAGTGAAAGTGCCGAAATTTGTCTGATTGGGTCGGAAATCGAAGAATTTGTGGAGCGAAAATTACCCACGAATAGAGAAGCATTGAGTCTATTTTTTTACTATCATAATACTCTTAAGGCGTTACCCCCACTTGTAGCGCAAAAAAGGCCTTTTTCATGAATTTTTTTAAAGAAAACTACAAAACTTTTTTAATCGATCAATATACCATCTTAAAGAACACATCTTGAAGAACTTTCAGTAATTTTTTTATTGAAAAATATTACATCGTTTAGTGGCAAATGGCCGTCAATGAAATAATGTTTTTATATACACGGTTTGCGGTGACCAACATTGCGGCGAAGTGGATCATCTGAAAAAGAAATGCGGATGGATTTAGTCAAATATAAGTATAAACTAGTCTTTAATCGAAGGATTTTAAAAAATATTCATTTTTCACAAAATGGCGGACAGTCAAAGTTAATGGTTCGATTTTAACGAAAAAAAAAATCGAACGATTAAAGACTACATTTTTATGTATTAAATAAGCCTCCAAAATTTCAAGAAGACCGGTTCATTAGTGTTCGAGTAATCTTGGTCACCGACTTCAGAAATGGCATTTTGAGAAAAACGCGTTTAAAGTTTCAATTTCAGTTTACACGAAGAAAATATTTTTTTTTGTAAACTTACATAGAGTCATCTATTCCGGGCCTATACAGAAGTTCTTTCTCAGATACTTACACTTCAAAAAAATGCAATAAAAAAAGCGATTTTTTCAAAATCGCAAGTGGGGGTAACCCCTTAAATTTTCTGTTCGAGAGAGTACACAAAACGTTAGCGACAAAATAACTAATATTTGGAACGAAACCAGAATAGGAATTTCTCAACTTTGCATCAATTTTAAAAGGCTACGACAATTACGATTGCAGTGGGC
>CALYCA010000534.1:0-2500 GCA_944452715.1 Ophion slaviceki | reverse complement strand
AGAATCTCAGCGACAGAGACAAAGCGAGACTGGCTGGAATATCATATACTCGAACGTCCACAGCTTGCGAGGTAAAGTAGGGTGAACGTAGAAAGATGAAAAGGAAAAAAAGTGATGGCGATAATGAACAAAGGGTCTTTCCTCGAGGCCGGGGTCATTCAACGTGGACCACCGGGCTCCCGAAAAGTAAAAACTTCTCCGCCCTTCCACACGTCCAGCACGCGCCATGTGCCTGGATCTCTTCTCTTGCCGAGCGGCCCATTCCTTCACGACCGGCCCGTAAATAACGCCACCAACGCCCGACAATGTGTATACGTATACCCGTGTACGCATTGATGGACATCCAACAATGAGCCTAATCAGCCAATTCGCGTGTATACGCCAACAAACGATCAACAACAAACCCACTCCAACATGCCCAAACACAAAGTATTTCCCGATTCTTTCACGATTTATAACGGTAAACACGACGAGTATACAAGTACGTTTGACAACCGAGGAACGCATGGCGATTTCGTGCGGCCGTGCAGGGCTCGTAAGATGCCTCGAGATTCTCTTGGAAGATCTTGGTATCGAAGATTCCTATCGCGCGTTGTTCACTATGAATGTCGTTGTTAACGGCGAAGATCGTCGACGTGTGATTGCTCGAGTGATCCGAAGGATTGCCGGTTGCGTGAAGCGAGTCTCCATAGATTTGCACCCGCTTGTCTAGGTAAGCAGCCGTGGCTGCAGACACCACAAAGCTGTGCGGATCTAACTACCGATAGCCGGAAAAGACCGCAGCCTGATGAATGCCTGAGGATGATGACCAGCAAAGACGTTGCGGCTTCCCATAATCATGTTCATGGCCCTGGTAACAAAAGTGGTTTGCATCCAGGCCGTCAAATGGCTGTGCATTCACATTCCAGCTGCTCGTTCTCAGATCACTCGGTGGGATGGAGCAATTAACTATTGGGGGGTGGGTATCGATAGTAACGTCAATCATCTGATGGCACTGTTTCCAGCTTTCTGGATACTTGTCACAACTATATTGGCCTTTTTTGCGATGTGATCCGGATTCACGTTACTGGCGACAACATCAGGACTATGCTGTTGAAGACAATATCTGGATTGTCGTTGTTGACGACATTGCGGCACCACTTTTTACCCTGCGCAAGGATCTTTGCTCGCGACCACTGGTCACGCAGATAAAAAAGTAAGACTTGTGGTATATTTGTCCATGGCGTAGAAAAGCTCATCGATACCTTTGCTGGGTGAGATTCTTCCTCTACTGCACCGAATTCTTCTTTACGAAGACTAGCCATGCATCATGAGTTGGAGAGCCAAAGCAAAGGGAACTCTTTACCTTGTTGTTTACAACATACAAGAGTGGCAAGAAACATGGCCTCGGAACGGCCTCGCACCGCCTCATTTGGCTTGTTAGGTTTGTCCAACAAAATAACCGTTATCAAGCTTGAGAGTACACAAATCAAAGTATAGCCGTAAGGCAATCCACTAACAAGTGGTCGTCCTAACTTCCTTTAATCTCCGCATGCGTGACAAACTACTCGGTAATGCAAATTGGAAGCACCAAGAATTTGTCTCGGCTATGAGCGCACGGGTACTCGAGGCACAGAAAGGAAAGAGGCACACGTTACGATGCGGTCATCGCGGAAGCAAAACGGTGGATACACAAAGCCCAACAGCTGTGAGGGTCCTCGACTTGTCCAAAGAGTGATCGGTTCGCACACGCCCATCCCCCGCATCGGTCAATACAATGATGTTTGCGGACTAAACAGCGCGCGCGTACACACACCAGCTCACAACTCAAATATATGCCCGAGGAAATTCCGAACCAGCGGACTTGGTGTTTTCACGCGGTGGGTGCCCCAAAACGTACGTGCGGCATGTGCGGACGTTGCGCAGTCCTAGTGTGTCGTCGCCTACGGGCTGTTGTTACGGCAGCAGTCTTGCTGGGGCCTACGAGAGGCTCCTATTCTCAAGAACGGTGACGTACAAATCACAGGTCGTTTGCTCCATTCATTGCCGAAAAAGTCGTTTAACGTCGCGCGAGTGGCCCATACACGAGAGAACGATAAATCTCTCTGGTCCTTCACATTTAGCTGGTCGCTCTTCGCCTCTTACGGTAGATTCCAACTTGTTGGAAGAGGTGCTACACTCGTTGGAAGATATTCAAACTCATTGGAAGGAATCCTACTCTACCGGAGGCGATCCTGGCTCAGTGGAAGCTATCCCACTTCATTTGAGGCGATCCTGCCTTATTGGAAACTATCCCTTTTCATTTGAAACAACCCTACCTCATTGGACGCTATTTCATTTCATTAAAAGCGTTCCTGCCTCATTGAAATTTATGCATTTTATTTGAGGCGATCCTGCCTCACTGAAAGCTATTGCATTGCATTTGAGGTGCCTCGTTGGAAGCTATCCCATTTCGTCTGAGGTGATCCTGTCTCATTAGAAGCAATTTCATTTCATTTGAGGCGTTCCTGCCTCATTGGAA
>CALYCA010000533.1:0-22500 GCA_944452715.1 Ophion slaviceki | reverse complement strand
TGCGTGTGTGTGTGTATATATTACATTGCTTACAATATACATTGTAAGCGAAGGTTTCGCCGAACTTTTTTAATTTTATGTTTATAATCAAATTTACAGTGTGACGTTGTAAACGGTATTCACTGGTTAGGACCTGTCTCGAGCGTGGCGCGACCACGACACAAAGGACTGGCAGTTCTTTCAGCGCTTTAATTGTTCTTTCAGCGCTATCTAATGTTATTTTTACCCCTAATTTTCTATAATATACGATTTGTGGCCTTATTAAATTACGGGGTTCACCAAGTTTGAATTACAGTATTAAAACAAGAAGGTTTCCCGTGTTCACACTGTAAAAAGCAACGGTTCAAAACTGAAACTATACCTGTTGCTAACCAGTTTCTAGAACAGAGGACTTCACTGTTAAAACACCTACATAAACTCTGTCAATATAACTGGCGCATTCATTGTACATAATACAGATTAACCAACTGTCATATTACAAGTTTTGTTAAATTTATATTACAGTGTTGAACTGTCAAAATTTACTTTTGACTACACTGTATTTTGGACTATGTGTTCCAGTAAAAGATACAGTAGAGCGGTTCGAGTCCAAAGAGGACAGTATAGAAACTGTAATAATTTACTTTGAGCACACTGTATTTTGAGCACTGTGTTTCAGGTAATATCGCTGTGCAATCGCTCGAGTCCAATGCGAACTGTGTAGCCCCTGTATTTTGTACTATTTCTTTTTTTCCGTGTAGGTAAAAAATTGTGGATGTAAACGTCACGCCGCGGAGCGCCTAAAAAAAAGATGACAAAAGAAAATATCAGTAGTCGGCCATTTTGTACATCGAAAAAAAAAAATATTTTTTTTTCTAACAGCTTAATATTCATACTAAATAGATGTGTAATTAATTTATGAGTGAATCACTTTTTCATACGAAATAAATGGTTAAATTCGCGCACGATTTTATACCCGTTACTGTGGCCTAAGGCATTAAAATAAAAAGTTCGAATATAATTAAAATAAAATGATAAAGAAGTTCGAAAACATCTCAAAAAGTAGGAAAGATTTTTTTCAATCTATAGCTAGAGACGGAATTTTTTAAGAATCGTGCTTTTTTTCATACACCCGTAGAACCTTTTTATAATGCCGAAATAATTCGAAAAATTCGCCGTACGTGCTAGCTCGTCTATTCGCGGCGTTTATTGGCATTTACACGTGAAGGCGTCGGGGTCTCGTGTCGCGCGTCTTCCGCGTTCGCGTCTTGTTTCGATGAGGACGAGGCGGCGCGCGCGGGCGCGCGTTACGTTGCAAATTGCAAATTTGTCAAATTACGTGGGATAAAACGAAGGCGAGTGGCGCGGTGGTGTTTGCGTCCCGGGGCGTTATATCGCTCGAGTACATGATATTAAAAGCGAAGAAGACGAAGCATGGGGTACACAGGCGCGCACATTGCAAAGTGGAAAAAGAAGACGATAATTAAGACGCTGGAAGTGTGGCAAAGGAGACGGAGAGGATTGGCGGATGGGCAAAGTGGTATATACAAGAGAGAGAGAGAGAGAGAGAGAGAGTGAGAGTGAGAGAGAGATAGAGAGAGAGAGAGAGGCAGTCTCCGTGGCTTACCGAAGATGAATACGTTGCGGAGAAGCCGCAGTAACTCCGTGTCTGCCTGTCACTCAAACAACGGAACGAGGATACAACCTCCATCAGAGGAATGAGAGAGAGAGAGAGAGAGAGAGAGAGAGAGAGAGAGAGAGAGAGAGAGAGAGAGAGAGAGAGAGAGAGAGAGAGAGAGAGAGTGAGAGAGAGAGAAGGAAGGGAAAGGGGTATTTGCTTGTCGAAGTAAGGAAGGGCGCGCGTCCTACAGGAGTTTGCACGGAAACCCATCCATGTGTGTGGAAGCGTCACGACATGTCAAGCTCGAAGTGTCATCATCCTCTTCACTGACAATCACTGCAACTCGAAATCCCATAAGATACTCTCTTCTCTACCCTCCTCTCTCTCTCTCTCTCTCTCTCTCTCTCTCCCTCTCTCTCTCTCTCTCTCTCTCTCTCTCTCTCTCTCTCTCTCTCTCTCTCTCTCTCTCTCTCTGTCTCAATCCCCTCCCCAACATTACGACGAGAATTCGAAGCCGTGGTTCTTGTCGTCGACCATGATCATCCTCGACCAATTATCGGAAGACTGTCGCGGTCGTAAGAGTAATAAGGAACGAGACGCCAAAGTTAATCCACGAGGACAGGAAGATCGAAACACCCAGTAAGGAGGAGAAAAAAATCGATATTTCTCCTGGACTGGTACAGCAAAAGTTAGTAACTGTAGAAAAAAAATCCCACTTAATAAATGAATTAAAAGTACTTAATTTGTTTATTGAAGTTGTAAAAAGTATTTTAACATTGTCAATTTTATTAATTATGTTCATTTTATTTAATTGATTAATTTATTATTTATTAGGACTTGGAATTAATTCGTAGCGTTTTTTTTTATGAAAATAAAAAAATACATTAATGGAAGTATTGCCCCTCGCTTTCTACTACTTTTGACCATCTTTCCATCGTGCCAAAATAACGCCTCGTCTTTAGATGCAATCCACGAATCGACCCATTTTTGACAATCTTCGTAAGAAGTGAACTTCTGCTCAGACAGGCTACGAGCCATCGAACGAAACAAATGGTAATCGAGGGGGAGCGATATCTGGAGAATACGGCGGGTGGGGTAGGACTTCCCATTTAAGTGTTTCCAGATATGTTGGTACCGGTTTTGCGACGTGCGGACGAGCATTGTCGTACAGCAAAATGACTTTGTCGTGTCTTACGGAGTATTCCGGCCGTTTTTCTTTCAATGCACGGCTCACGCGCATCAATTGCAGTCGGTAGCGATCCCCAGTTATGGTTTCATTCGGTTTCAGCAGTTCATAATAAATCACACACCTCTGATACCACCAAATACAGAGCAGGAGCTTAGACCCATGGATATTTGGCTTTGCCACTGATGTTGATGGTTGGCCGGGCTTAACTCATGACTTTCTGCGCTTGTCGTAATGGGTCCATTTTTCATCACCAGTGACAATTCGATGCAAAAAAAAACCGGGAAAAAAGCGGGAAGTAAAACTCCTCGCAAAAACACTTTATCCGTCACAAATGTTGACATATTCAATCAATTATAAAGTGTTGTTATTTACGATTCAAAAAGAGGTTATGTACAGCAAATGACATTCAATGATAGCTGTTTCACGATGAATACATTACTGTCGGTAACAACGAAATACTGTACTACCTACGCCATCTCGTGTAAAACGCTACCAATTAATTCCAACACCTAATACCTTATATTAAAATAAAACTACCCGGACAAAAAGAAACAGCGAAAATCATAGTATAAACCGCATAAAGAACAGAGTGCCATATTTCGTTTTACAGTAAAACAGAGTAATGTAAATCCTGTCCTGCAAAAATGACGAATTTTCCTGTACACACTGAAATTTTTACAGTTACACTGATTGATTTACAGTTTGGTATTGTGAATAAATCCGTGATTTCAGTAAAAATATTCAACAGTAAAATTTAAATGAGGCCACTGATTTTTATACTGTACGTAAAGTGCAAGGGTTACAGCCCGAGTCGAAATTTTCAGCCTATTTTGACCCTCCAGATCCTCACAGTGGTAGGAGATAAAGGCAGTAAAATAGCTTCGTATTCAATATAAAATGAGCTCCTACTTAACGCCTAGAACGGGAACAAATTTCCCTTTTCTCCACTTGCAGGCGCTAAGGAGGACGTCGATTGGCACACGCGTGTACACGCGTGTGCGTGTACACGCACACGCATATACTCTATTACGCATATAGAGATACATATGCCTGAATACGCGCATGCGCAGACACACGTATATACCCGCACACATACATGCCTAAGCATACACCAACACACGTATACTAGTACCTATACGTATGCATGCGTGTCTGCTATAGGGATCCGCGTATACATACATACGTGAGGGCAATTCCTATCAAAAATATTGTAACTGTTTGCCCAAGATCCATTTCTTCCATTTTGGAGAGTTGCTGGAGCTGCAGGGGCAAGTTTGAAGCGAATGCGAAAGGTTCGCTGGGTGGAGATAATGGAAAGGCCATTGGAAAAGTAGCCCTCTACGGCGAACGCGCGGTCCTTCCTAGTCCAACGCATGACGGTTACTGAAAACCATCAGACCCGCTGTTTCGAATGCGACCATCCCCACCCTCGTTTCGTCGAAACAGCCAAATACGCGATAGGTCCAAACGCAATCAAAAGAGGAGCTGCAACGACTTCAGCTAGGTTAGGTAGGAGTATAAGAGCCTATGCAGGAGGTAAGCAGCAAAGAACGAGCATGTGGCGGCCCATAGTAGGACTTCTAGCAGTAAACAGACTCAAGTGAGGCTGACATAGGATCAAAGGCCTTTAAAATAGGCTGAAAATTTCGACTCGGGAGTGTACACTGTATTGAGTACAGAGTGATTCATTAAATTTCACAGTATGGCACGGTAGTTTCACTCCTCTTTCGACAGTTCGTGACGTTATCTGCGCACTCTGAGATTTTTACAGTTACACTGGTTTATTTGCAGTTTGACATTGTGAATACATCGGTGATTTCAGTAAAAATATTCAACTGTAAAATTTAAATGCGATTACTGATTTTTATACTGTGCGCAAATGAGGCACGAGGTGAGGCACGAGGCCAGGACACAAAGGATTGCCAGGATTGCCAGTGTGCGACAGAATTCAAGAAATTATAAAGAAAGAGAGAATTGTTTTTTTTTAAAGGTACGTTCTTGTCTAATTAGGACTTGTCTCGCGCGTGGGGTGAGCACGTGGCCAGGACACAAAGGATTGCCAGTTAGTAGTGCGTGGTCGATAGGATGCGAACGTTGAAATTTGTGCGACGTAATTCAAGAAATTATAAAAAAGAGAGAATTATTTACAAAAAGGTACGGTCTTGTGTATGTGACTTATTTTTTCGCTATTTTCTACACATTTTTTTTCAAACTTCTTTGATGGCTTAACTTTTTTTGTGTGTCTACATAAACTCTGTCGATATAACTGGCGCATTCATTGTACATAATACAGATTAACCAACTGTCAAATTACAAGTTTTGTTAAATTTATATTACAATGTTGAACTGTCAAAATTTACTTTTGACTACACTGTATTTTGGACTGTGTTCCAGTAAAAGATACAGTAGAGCGGTTCGAGTCCAAAGAGGACTGTATAGGAACTGTAATAATTTACTTTGAGCACACTGTATTTTGAGCACTGTGTTTCAGTAAATATCGCTGTGCAATCGTTCGAGTCCAATGCGAACTGTGTAGCCCCTGTATTTTGTACTATTTCTTTTTTTCCGTGTATTCGTACTTTTCAAATAAATAATACGTTTTATCGATAAATAAAAACGTCAGGTCACTTCGAGGCACCCTTTATACGAGGCTGCTGCATCAGAAACGATTCTCAAGTACATCTCTCCTCATCATCCTCCACTTGTCCTTGCTGTCCCGCTCGATACGCTTTTCCAACGTCGCCTTGGACCGTCAACTTCGCTACGCCACGAACGTTTAACGTCCCCTGCTCAACTCGCGTGAACTATCCACGTGACAAGCTAATACAGCGAAATGCCTCGAGAAAATTGTTACCCTACGAGAAAGGGGCAACAACTCCCCCCCCCCCCCCCCCCCCCCCACGTGTCCGAGTCACGAGCACTTAGCCGGACCAAATTTCCGCGAGAGACAAGCCCTCGTGAGCGCGGATCCGCGGAACAATAAAAATCGTATTTTTTTGCTCAGCACCGTGGACGCGGAACACGAATCAGAAATACGTATTTTCCATCACGAGCTGTAGCCTGAATTGACGAATCGATCAATTGTCACCCCTCAAGAGTGAACGCGGGCAAAAAAATTTAATCTCGTCACCAGGCGTGCGAGCTTCCGGAAAAATAAGAGAACGCGTCAAAAGAAGAAAAAAAAGGAAAAGCTGGGAGTGTTCCAGCAACGGAGAAAAAGAAAACATTTCAAAGTGGGGAACGGATGATCCACTCGAATTCTACTGAGAGACAAACACAGGAGTTACTTTTTCTTTCGAGTCGAAAGTGTGCGCTTGGATAGTTCGTTGCATCTAGGGAGAATTTATCACGGTTCTTCACTAAATTTACAACTGTTCCTACCTATCACCGACCCAGAGGATTAAGCCACGTGCCATCCACCAATGCGTTTTCTTAATGCAGCGAGAACGCATCAATATATGTACACACACATATATATATATATATATATATATATATATGACGTTCCGTCGCGTGGATTTCCCTCTTTATTTCCGTCCATCACAAACACATCTCGATGCAAAGCTCTTCGCTCTACCGTTTCGCTTTTATCGCTGCAGTTTACGACGCACTGTCTCCATTCCCATTCTATTTTCAGATCATTTTTCTCATATTGTTCCTCATTTCTTACTGTGTGTTTAATACACTGTATATAAAGGTACATTTTTATACATAGTATACATGAAAGGCTTTCTACGATATGTACGAAGGAACAGCACGTACACAAAAGTAACAACTCCTTATTATTCCTCCAATTAGGCTGATCCCATTACGCATGCTGGGAATTATTAATCGCCCAGTCACTCAGCAACTCGTCGTATTCGTCGTATCATCGAGCACCAACATCGGAGGCTCCATGCCAAGCAATGTTGCATAGCCATTCGGAGGTGGAGTCTCTCTCTCTCTCTCTCTCTCTCTCTCTCTCTCTCTCTCTCTCTCTCTCTCCCTCTCTCTCTCTGAGGCTTCCTCTCTTCTCGGGTGTCCCTCGAAATTTTCCGTATTTCTGGCGATGTCCGACACGCATGCACGTCCACGGATTCACCTTACTTATATGCTCACATTTAGACGTAAACCCAAACATATACGTATAGCAACTGCGCTAAACATTTGTAAATTGAATCAAGCCGAAATCGAAGATTTGTTTTAAAAATTAAGGGGCTATACCAGTGTGAACGCAGAAAATTTGGGTGATTTTCGGGAATTTTTTGAAAGAAAAGTACTCAATTAAATGTTTCGGGAAATTAAGAATATATTTGGCTATATTTGACCTATATTGCATAATTTTTTCATAGAAAAATACTGAGATCCTAGCGACTTATGCGCTGCCTTCGGAGGCGCCAAAAAAAAAGTTCCTCCACTGCTGACATGATTTCGGCCGATTGAGTAGCTGAAACCGAAAAAGGAAAAATGTCGTTAAACTGGAAGGTATTTCCTCTACAATGACGTAGAATTTTCGAAAAATATCAAAATCTAACAAAATGGCGTAGTTATGAAAAAAAGTCTGTTTTCTTGCCTCTAAAATGGTCGTTTTTTCAATGCCAAATCGTTTAAGGATTCAACTATCGATTTTTGCAAGATGAAATGATATAAATGATAATGATATTCTTGAAAGTATAAACTGTCGAAAAAGGCAAAAAAATCGATATTTTGAAAGTGTCCCACTGGTATAGCCCCTTAAGAGCATACTTGTCGATTCCTTCGTAGTTTTTTTTTTTTTCGTTAATAAAATATAAAAAAATATGTTCCATTGAAAAGTTGTCAGAGGTTCGAGAAATTTCGCGTAAAGAGGTTCCGCATGCACGTTACGTATGCGATTGAAGCAAAGTGGTCGAGGGAATACCTGCAAGCACAGGGGGAAAGTGTGCGTATGGAGGAGCGAATAGAGATGTGACTCGTGCAACGAAATTCCAATTGTATTGCGAGAGTTATAAATAAAATAGTGGTGTGTTACATGCGGGGTCGTTCGTCCCACGTAAATCGCGTGGTCACAAATCACCTCGTCCCACAAGTAGATCACGCGGTTTACGAAAAAATCACTTCGGGCCTCTTTGAATTGAAAGAGATGAAAGTTAAGATATTATTTTTATCGAAAAATTGAAGAATAATTACGTGATATATGCACAGCTTGAAGGATTGGTATCTAACGAAGTAGCGAGAAATTAATGGGGCTTACAATGATTTTTTTGGTTTTTTTTTTGAGCAACGATTTACGCGTTAGCGATTCACTTCACTCGTTCGTTTTAATTTGTGTTCGGGGCCGCGTAGTCGGGCATGGTAACGCACGTAGTGTGTTAGTTGCAGAGAGAGAGAGAGCGAGAGAGAGAGAGAGAGAGAGAGAGAGAGAGAGAGAGAGAGAAAGAGGAAAAAGGGAGAGAGAGAATCCCGGAAAGCCGTCAAACCAATTTTCCCTTTTGCTCGTATCGTCCCAAACCTCACCCTTTTTCAAGCTTGTTAAAGTGCTCGCGAGGGTGCACGTATCGAACGTGTAAATTAATGTAATCAAGAGATTTCGAATCGTGCGCCATTGATATTCAGCGAATTCCAATAGTTGTTCGGTCATGCGAAATTTCATTCCACGTATCAACGAAAATTGACCCTCCGAAACAACGAGTGATGATGTGCGAGGGAACATTTTTTTGTTCATAAAGAGCAGATGATGTTAAAAAAAAAAAAAATTTATCATACTGGAAAAATTCTGTCAAAAATTGGCATGCCAACAAACCCAACCGGAGCGTTTGATGTGTCATTTTTCTAGTGAATAGAATTTGAGATTCGTGGTGATTTTTCATAATCTCTGCGTGAGATCGAATAATTTTGATGGACTTTTCACGAGACTGAAAAATCATAAAAAAATATTTACATTTATTTATTCATCAAAGTAGTGGACAAATAAAAAAAATTATTTCGAGAGTTTGAAAAAGTATTTGCGTCTTTTTGAAAATTGGAGAATCGTGATGCAAATGTTACATTTTATGCTATCCATAATTGAGTTTTGTTTCCTCCACTCTTTCCTTTCTACGAAAATCCGAGAGTCTCAAATTCGAACGCGAATTTATACCGAACGGATCCCCCCTCTGTTGGAAGTGCGCTCGATTCTCTTGCGCCCTTTTGCTCGCCAGTGAACCGTGCGGTACACGCGTATACGCGTGTTTCTTGTCGCAATTTGCGAGATACGTGGGTATCCTCCGGTTGAGCGGCGAGTTCAAGAGCGCCGGAACATCAGCTCATTCCGAAGACGAGAGGAGCCGGAGGCAGACCCGGTAGATGACGATGCAGCAGAGACGAATATGCGCGCGACTCGGAGATTCCGCGTGCGGAGAGATTGACGTCTCCGTTGGTCTATAAATATTGCACGGTTATTCCGTGAAACTTGCCGTGTGGACGATGCAAAGTGCGAGAGATGTGAGCCCTGTGGAGCACCTTTTCTTCTTTTTTACCCTTTGCCCCCGCCCCTCTCTCTCTCTCTCTCTTTCTCTTTCTCTCTGTAATTTCTTACCTCGTACTTATGCCTTGTTGGGAAATGTCACTAGCATGGACCACGAATAACGTCTCCAAGCATGTTCTAATTTACTTGCAGTTTGTACTGCACAATATACAATCGAGTTTCTGGATTGCTCAAGAGAAGGTGGAGAGAGAGAGAGAAAGAGAAAAAATCATAAGTTCCCAAATGAAGTCCTAAAAATTACTGGTCAAGTCTTTGCCCTCTGTACTATAGAGAGAAACCGGAAGTGTCTAAAATCTTTTAATAGTTACATATACAGGGTGTCCCAGAACTCAACGTCAAGCCGAAACGGGGTGACAGGATTGATTGTAACCATCATGAAAAAAATCAGAAAAAAAATCTGGGCATTTGAGAAAAACCTAGAAATTTGGTCAAACTGTAACCATTTTTCGGTTATTGTGGTTAATTTTTATTATTTTTGTTCATTTAAACTTTGGAACCGTAACCCTAAATAACATTTCTAGAATCACAGTAAAAAATAATGACACAATTGCCCCAAGTTTCCTAGAATTAAGACTGTTTTTTGTTAAACTATGAATTTAAAATTTTCAAAATAGATTTTTTTCTGATTTTTCTCATGATGGTTACAATCAATCCTTTCACCCCGTTTCGGCTTGACGTTGAGTTCTGGGACACCCTGTATATATATATATATATATATATATATATATATATATATATATATATATATATATATGGTGTCCTGTTATGAATGGATAAACCTGCAACTGTCGATAGGTCAGATCATGTCTTACCATATGCTGGAATTTCAGTTCAGTAAAAGTCCCACGTTTTTCGAAATAGAAATCACTTGCTTTTGGCTTTTCGCATTCCTACAAATGATAACTTTTTTGGCTCGATTTTTGAAAAGATACTCTTGGTTATTTGTTTTATCTAGAAAAGATTTATTTTTAACCTTAAATGTTAAGGAAACTTTATGAAAAAAGATCTTATGCAGAATTTTTATACAAACCAATTCGAACATCTAACTTTGATGGCCTGCGGTGTAAAAAAAATGTAGTACGCATATTGTGTCAATTACTTTAAACAATCGCTTAGTTATTGTTGATTCATATCATTTGTAGAAATGGCATGCGAAAAACCAAAAGCACGTGATTTTTTTTTAAATAACATAAAGCCCAAAATCTCGCTAACCGTGGGACTTTTACTAAACTGAAATTCCAGCATTTAGTAGGACATGGTCGGACCTATCGACAGTTGCAGGATTATCCATTCATAACAGGACAGCCCGTGTGTTCGCGCGCGCGCGTGTGTGTGTATACCTTAACAGATAACTGTTAACTATAAACTGTAAACTCTTGAGGTTTTTCGGGGGGGGCTACTATATAAATATATATAAATATATATATATATATATATATATATATAAGGAGTACAACTTTGCAGTGACTGTTTTTTTCAAAAGTTTAAGGCTTTATTATAAAAAAGTGGCTGCATATTTCTTAATCAAAGTACTGCCCGTCGCTAGCTACGACCTTGGCCCATCTTTCAGGTAGCATTCGAATCCCGCGTCGATAAAAGTCTTGGTCCTTGGAGGCAATCCAGGAATCGACCCAATTTTTGACTTCTTCGTAAGTACCGAAGTGCTGGTCAGCCAAATCGTGTGCCATTGACCGGAACAAGTGATAGTCGGAAGGGGCAATGTCTGGACAGTACGGCGGGTGGGATAAAACCTCCCATTTCAGCGTTTCCAAGTACTTTTTCGCGACATTTGCAACATGGGGTCGGGCATTGTCATGTTGCAGTATCACCTTGTCATGTCTTTCGTTGAATTGTGGCCGTTTCTCTTTGAGTGCCTTCAACTGCATCAACTGCTCAAGCGCATCAACTGACGTCGGTAGAGTTCCCCTGTGATGGCTTCGGATGGTTTGAGCAGCTCATAGTACACAACGCCCAGCTGGTCCCACCAGATACACAGCATCACTTTGGATCCGTGAATATTCGGTTTGGGCGTCGATGACGGA
The DNA here is from genome assembly GCA_944452715.1 of Ophion slaviceki. Classification (NCBI taxonomy): domain Eukaryota; kingdom Metazoa; phylum Arthropoda; class Insecta; order Hymenoptera; family Ichneumonidae; genus Ophion; species Ophion slaviceki. The sequence continues at coordinate 11,185 of CALYCA010000533.1, read as the reverse complement.
ATATGACCAGGCAGTCCCCATGATTTTCGGCGTTTAGGATTATCGTAGTGAACCCACTTTTCATCTCCAGTCACAATCCGGTGCAAAAATCCCTTCCTTTGTTGTCTTTGGAGCAGTTGTTCACAGGTGAAAAATCGGCGCTCGATGTCTCTCGGCTTCAACTCATGCGGGACCCAGTTTCCTTGCTTTTGGATCATACCCATATCCCGGAGACGTTTTGAAACTGCTTGCTGGGTTGCTCCTAACGTCTCGGCGAGTTCCTCTTGAGTTTGGCACGAATCCTGGTCCAGCAAGGTCTCCAATTCTGCGTCTTCAAAAACTTTCTGCCTTCCGCCACCATGCTTGTTCTCGACTTCAAAATCTCCACTTTTGAAGCGTTGAAACCACCGCCGACACGTTTTTTCACTAATAGAATCCTCCCCGTAAGCATCTACAAGCAAACGGTGGGCCTCAGCCGCAGATTTCTTGATGTTGAAGAAGTAAATCATAACCTCCTGCAAATGCTGAGAATTCGGTTCGTAGGTTGCCATGTTTGAGTGCCTATAACTTTATAATGCATACACGTATCCGTTAGCACGTATCCGTTAGCTTTTTTAAATTGTTTACATTGGCAGAGCCTCTAGTTTAAAATGCCACTTTTTTTATTGAGCTAGGGCCACTACTTCGGCCGCAGTGGCTCTCTAAGTAAAACGGTCACTGCAAAGTTGTACTCCTAATATATATATATATGCATATATATATGATCATATGCATATATACATATGTATATAGTAACCCTCCCGAAAAACCTCAAGAGAACTATCCGAGAAAAAAATGCAGTGCGCTTCTGAGCGGGGATTCGAACCCTTTCGATTGCCGGTCGCCTTTTTTTTGTAATGAACTTTATTATGCCCTAACATTGTACCCTCATATATCAACAATATTTGTACATAGGAGTACTTTAACATAATAATTTATTTACGTCTAGTCTCTGCTCAACCTAATAAACTTAACCTAGTGCTTTGGATTTTTCCATGTACGTGCATGATACTGCATTCGCTGAGGAAGTTCTTATAGTGTTTGTACGTTAATTGTTGGTGGTAGTTATTAGTTTTCGACTTACGAATAGGAAAAAGTTTGAAGAAAAACCTATATTCACTTTCCTGGTACGAAAAATATATATTTTTTTTCTTGTATGTTTGTAGTTACTGCATTTTAATTTGGTTCTTTGAATGTTGGTAATGCCTGGTACGTTAATTTATGTTTGATTCGAAAAGGAATGTTGTGCTCTCGTATGCCGGTCAACTGCCCTGACTACTGAGCTACGCCAGCCAGCTTACCTCACCTTTCTCGGATAGTCTCAATATTCGTACTGCATCGTTACAATATATATATATATATATATATATATAAATATATATATATATATATATATATATATATATAAATATATATATATATATATATATATATATATATATATATATATATATATATGTATATGTATATGTATATGTATATGTATATGTATATGTGTGTGTGTATATATATATATATATAAACAGTAAATATCCGCAAACGCGTACAAGCGCACGTGGGAGGAAATGGAATAAGGGAATGAGACAGGGGGGATGGTCACACGTCGATTCGCGATTTCGCGGCGGATACACGCGGTATGGATGAATTATGCTTCGGGGGGAAGAGTCGTCGCGCGCCCTCGGTTGAGGCGCAGCCGCAGCGCTCGCCTATTATTGTGAATCATAAGATCGGTAAGTTTGTGGTTCTCGTCGGAGGAGTAAATTGATGATGAGCCAGACTTTAGCCCAGAGGCGGAGGCGTATACTCGTAATAATACTCTTGTAGTAGCGATTCGAGGTCTCGAGCGTGTATACGGAATTTCTCGTTTTTGCGAATCCGCGCCGTGACACGATAATTCATTGCCACGTTAAACGGCTATTTCACGGCGTAATTTGGACACCCGTTATATGCCTCGGAGAGAGAAACCTCGAGGGCTTGCTCACGTATGAGCAAAGTATGCTGGATACATTTGCCATATTGCGCACAGGCAGGCTCTACCCTCGCTTCTTCATCGCGATCGCAATGAGAACGTCGGTCAAGTATGTCGATGTCTCTCCTCTAAATGTACGTCTATATTTGATATTTATCATTACGATTCTTATATTTCATATTCGAGACTACGATTGTTTATTATTATACAATAATTATCAATATTCTATTATTAAATTAGAAAATTACTAGAAATTAATTACCAGAAAAATAACAATTCATTAGAAAATTAGAAAATTATTTTGGTAAGTTAGACGAATTAGAAAATTACTAGAAATTAATTACCAGAAAAATAACAAATCATTAGAAAATTAGAAAATTATTTTGGTAAATTAGACGAATGAGAAAATTACTAGAAATAAATTTCCTCTCGAGAGCAAATTACTAGAAATTAATTACCAGAAAAATAACAAATTATTAGAAAACGAGAAAATGATTCTGTTAAAATTACTTGTCATCGCTACTATCGATTATTCTTTGTCTCTATCTCTGTTCCCAAGTGCCTGTGAGCAAAAGGGGGAAAGAGATAGAGAGTAGCAATAGGGACGGTTCTTCTCTCTCGCTCCTCCGAGACAAAACGTACGCGCGCACGTGCGCATTTTGACGAATGTTCAACAATAAACTGCACTCTCTAGCAACGTCAGCGCAAGGGGTTGATCTACTCAAAGACTTTGCGAGGGGGGGGGGGGGGTGAGCTCTCATCGTCGTCGCTCCCTATTACACGTACGTGTGTATGAATTAGAACGAGTTAATTGCATTTTCATCTTCAAAGAGAGAGAAGCTCCTTGCACTAATTTGCGAGAGCAACGGTCGCGCGTGGTGTCCTCGGTGAAACAAAGATAGCGAGAAAGCGAGAGATGGAGAGCGTCCCGTACACAGTGCGGTTTTCAACGGCGCGGGTTTTAACACCGGGGATGTTATGGCCGTGGAGAAGAAGACTGCCGGGGGAGAAACGTTATAGTTAATGCTGCGAGAATACATACAACGAGAGCGTTGATTCTACCTCATTAGCAAGAGAAACCCATTGGTATATCGCGCCAACCAACTTTAAATTACATTGGGAACTTTACCAATGCATTATCCGTGTCTGTCTGTCTGTCTGTCTCTCTCTCTCTCTCTCTCTCTCTCTCTCTCTCTCTCTCTCTCTCTCTCTCTCCCCCCTCCCTCTCAGTCACTTATTCAACTTACTTTTCACGGTGTCCTATCGTCGTTATTTTTCTATTTATATTTTCATAGCCTACGTTGCACGATTTACTTATTTTTCCAACTTTCATTTCGTCTCTTTCGTCATCTTGCCATTTTTGTTTGTCAATATTGATTCCCTTAACGAGCTACGTCTAGGTTGAAAAATTGTATTTTCCAAAAATATTTGCATTTCAATAGTGTCCTTTTAGCTATATTCCCTAAAAATTTCGTTGATACATTCCTTACCCTTCGACTGCACACTGGGCGCTTCGATGCCGTGATCTTTTCCGGTCAAGTACGTATTTTTCAACGCATCTCCCACTTTGGACGAATGTTGGGGAACTTAATTTTTGTTTTTCTTAAGAAATAAGTGTTGACAGGAAAAATAAGCAATATTGAGGGATTTTTTAAACTAAGAAATATTTATTCCACAATTATCAAACTTTAGGTATACTTTAATAGTATATTTCAGTAAGCAAAACAATTTTTTTTAAATTAATTCATCATCAAAATGACGGAGCTGTGGCAGAGTGTTACAGCAAGGTCGCCGCTGGAATTGGGAATTGGCGTGCAGTCAGCTTCCCGTAGACTTTGATTTGCAAAAAAGTTCAAACATTTTTTCAGTAAGAACATGTATAGTTTCTATGTGACGGTAATTGAAATGAAGAAAATGCAAATTTAAGAAAATGGCTCGAATTTACACAAAAAAATCAATATTTCACGCAACATTTCTGTAAAATGTGGATTAAAAAAGAAGTTTTTTTTTTTCAATTTTTCAAAAACAATTCTCGTCAAGAAGAAGGTACCACTATTATCAATATTTCTACCAAGTTTCAACTCAATCGGCTTGATAGTTTTTAAGTAATCCTGCACGCCAATTTCGATAATGCAGTTTTGAGAAAAACGCGTTTGAAGTTCACGTCCGCTCCGAATTCGCGCGCAAAGCGTTGACGGGTCGTAACGTTTGAACTTTTTTGAATTTCGCTTTGAAACTTTAGGAAAATATTCTACATGTATAGTTCTATCGTTTAAAGAAGAACAAAAAGAAATCGATTTTTTTTAAAGAAAGGGATAAAATACATGGTCAAATGAACTTTTAGGCTTTATTAGGTATATATTGAATTATGTTAAAAAATGTATTTGTCAAAAAAATACAAAACGGCAGCGCACGAGTCGCTATAGCACTACTGGTTTTCAGCCACCCCTTTACGCGGCACGCAGTAGAACTGTCGTAAATTTAATGCTGGAACTGAGAGTAAAATATTTTCGTTAATTATATTAGTTTTAACAATCAAGTATGGTGGGAAATTAAAAACCAAAATAGGGACCAGTTTGAAAAAAAAGTTCGTTTTTTTTAAACTATATTTTCAAACAATTTTCATATCAAGAGTGATGTATTTTCTACAATTTTCAATGAGTCGAAAAAAAGCGCTCGTACTTTACTGTTAAAGTAATCTAAGAAGCTAAAGAAGCTACAGTTAAAATTTCTAGTCGATTGGATGAAAATTGTTCGAGTTCTGCTGCGTGCCGGTTTCAAAAACATGGTTTCGGGAAAAACGCGTTTGAAGTGAACGGTTTTATAGCCGCTACAGCTGATGATTTTTTTTCGTAATCTAATGCCACCTATTGGTAGAAAATTAAACTTTTTTTAATCTGTAACTTTTTCGTCAATGGTAATAGGATTACAAGAATCGAGAACTTCGTCCACCAGCGTAGCATCGCCAGAGGCGCTTTTCAGCGCTCGGAAACTCCCCTAAAAAATGGCTCGAAAACCACTTTGAAACTCTTTTTTTTTACCAATAAACGAATATGCATCGTATTTTTAACGGTTCAAAGGATTTTTTAAAATCGTTTCAAAAAAACAATTTTTCGAAAATTTTATTGGTCATCGACGAGAAACATTCAAAGGTCGTTGACGATCTCACTTTTCTAAAATCGATCTTCATTTGTTAATAGTTCCGTAAAAATGACGACTTTTTTCCATAGATTTTGTATGCTCGAGTTTCAACTCGTCGCCACATTGTTAAAAAAAAAAGATTTAAAAAATCGACGATCGTCAACGACTCGTATTTATTGTTAACTTGAATAATCCTCTTGGTTTTTAGATTTTAGATGGACCGTTTAAGCTGGAGAGCGTCCACCGCCAAACGTCGCAAAAAAATATCGTCTGCCAGCGGCCCTATTTTTCTCATTTTATTAGTGTTTTTTCACGGCTCTCAATACATGTATCTTTGTGTTAACAAAATGTATTTCTTTTTACCAACCGTTTCCCAGAAGAAAAAAAATCGAAATTTGGCAGTTTTTTCGAGTCTCTAGGTAGGTGTTACTTTGTTTTTCCGTTACTTGGCGTTTTTTTTTATCTTAGCCTATTTCCGTTTTTACGTTATATAATATATACACGTGCAGTGAAGCGAATGAAAATGGTAAAAAAACGCATCAACGAAAAACATGCAAGCTCGGGTGACCCATATGTACAGGATCATCATCATCAAATTATAATTGTGCGTCTAGAAAAGAGGGAAGAACAGAAAGGGGGCGAAAAAGCTCCAGGCATCGTTCTCTCTCCACCGGAGTTCACCCGGGCGCAAATTAAAAAAAAAAAACTTGCACTAGTACCGTTTACTGCCCGTTATACGTAGTGGGCGAAACGCGTCGTGATAATGCACCGAGAAAAGTGTACAACATCGAAACCGCCAACTAGGGCGAGGGCTTCGGCTCGGGGCTAGCGGAGTCGAAATAAAACTGTCATGGGCGAAAAACAACAAAGACGGAGAAAAAAAGCAACGAAGAATTGTAGAAAAGAAATTGCACTAAGGGTCTGGAGGGCTTTTGTGTAGAAAGACATAATCCGAATCGATCGCGTAACCAGAATTGGAAAAAAAATGGTCACCTCCAGTATGGGCGAGAATTTGATCGGAGATGGGTTGTGAATTTTTCCCGAAAGTTGAGCACGAAGAGCCGATCTTGTCGGGCTCATCATCGTCGTCGTCATCGTGGAGTAATCTCCACGTAGCAAGCTACGGTGATAATATAACTCTCGTGGATTCGAGCCAAAAGCAACACACACTCGTGGAGCACTTTCTTGCATAGTGTTCTCTCTCTCTCTCTCTCTCTCTCTCTCTCTCTCTCTCTCTCTCTCTCTCTCTCTCGCGGAATATTCATCGGAAATGTTTGCATTGCCATTCGATATGTGTACGACGTTCCCTCTGTGCCGACCTCGGCACATATCGAGTACGTACGACGATGATGTACACGTTATAACGTATCGTGGATGCATTTTGAGGAGCAAGTTTGAACGAGCAGACAAACTTCAAGTTGACTGTCGACGGCTCTCGACTCGACATTATTTACGGATATAAGATTCCCAATATATACAGGGTGTCCCGTTTTAAACGCGAGCTCAAAAAATGGTTATATATATGGACGAAACAAAAAAAAACGTTTTTCAGACCCAAGCAAACCGAAGGAAAATGGATGGTTGGATTACGATAGAAATAGAACAGAGATAACAAATCTCTAGCGAGAGAGAGAGAGAGAGAGAGAGAGAGAGAGAGAGAGAGAGAGAGAGGGAGAGAGAAGGAGAGACGTTCGAGCACTATGCGTGCACGTCTATAAATACAATTTCGGATTAATTAGCGTTAATGAATACCTGGCTATTGGCAAGCGTGAAGCATAATTCAAGTGTCGAGCGTGGGGTGTCGAGGGCGAATCTCCGGACGGAAAGAGATGAAAATAATGAAACGGATGAGCCCGCGCGAGAAGCACAAGCTTGCTCCGTGTTATTCTCCTGTGTCCGATCTGCCGCGAACATAACGTGTAAAACGTCGACCACTCGTAAAAGCTCTTTAAGTGCTGTCGAGAAAGGGAGATCGTTCTCTACCGCGTCGTTCAGTCGCGAGCGAGGGAGAGACACTCTACGATACTTGCCCTACACCTAAAGGGTGTCTCAAAATGACCTGGCATTTTCAATTGCGCGCCATTTTTTTTGTGGCGAATATGGAATACTAATCTTTGACAACTGGCGTCAGGAAGTGTTGAGGTTAAGTCGTGGAGAATTACACGATCTTGTTATCATTGTTAGTGCATAATCATTGCAGACGAGGTTTCGTGGTCTTGTTTGGGGCCATTGGACTTCTTTATTTGGGGAATTCTGAAAGGCAAAGTGTATGCCAATGATCCACAGACCATTCCGGAGCTCAAGGAAGCAATTGGACGCTCCATTAAGACCTCAGGTCACTCTAGAGGCAAAAAACATGATTTTGTGATTTTTTTCTTCAGCGAAACCGTCATATAAATCGAATTTACAAAATAGGGGTTTTATTATACACGTAATTGAGTGCACGAAATTATTTTTTCACAGTGATACATGTCAAAATGGAGACTATGCAGCATTTTCCGATGACGCCTTTATTTCTGGAAGGTCGGACCAACGGCTTGTACATTTTTTGCGTTATGATGAGGAACTAAAGTTTTTTCGATTATATATAAGAATAGCTATAGAAGTACGTACAATTTTTTTGATATAGTGTTTTTTTTTCAAAATCGCGCATTTCTGAAACAAAAAGTATAAAATGCCATGAGAAAATCGTCAGAAAATTGTTTATAAAAAATAAACTATGCAATATAATTTTTTAAATCCTACGAGGTGCATTAGAAAATGTAATTCTCAATATACAGTTAAAATTTCGAGTGAATCGGTTGAAATTTGTTCGAGGTATGAGTGCGGCCGACTTGAAAAATGTAGTTTTGAGATGAACGTGTTTGTAGTTAGTAGAGAGTCACGACATGAATGTTTCAATAGATTTAAACCGGGATGCCTGCAGATGAATTCGAAAATCGAGCACTTAGGGACTTTTCACACCCATAATCTTTTGGAATATAATTTTATAGGTACTGAGGTACCTTTTCAACAAACAAAAATCGATTTTCACAAAATCCTAGAGTGGCCTAAGGCCACAGTAACGGGTATAAAATCATGTGCGAATTTAACAATTTTTTTCCGTATGAAAAAGTAATTCACTCAAAATTCATTATACATCTATTTAGTATGAATATCAAGCTGTTAGAATATATATATTTTTTCTATGTACTAAATGGCCGACTACTCGAAACTTCTCGAAACAGCTTTTTTCCAATTGGCGTGACAAATAACTTCAAGAATTTTCACACGATTTACTTCAAATTTAAAAATTATGTTCCTAATTGCATTTCGCAGAAAAGTACGTCTGGAATTTCTGATTAATCGAAAACTTTTCATTTTATGAGCAGTTTATGAGCAGTTATAACGAAATTTTTCACTGAAAATTCATTTCTCAAGTTCAAATACCTACAACTTTTGAATAAAACAATATTTTTAAAATTCCGTACGTACTTTTCTAGGTATAATGTAGATTGACGAGAATTTTTGTTTTTTGTTCTAGGTCAAAAATTGTGGATGCTAAATATCACGCCGCGGTGCGCCTAAAAAAAGATAAAAAAAAAAAAATTAGTAGTCGGGCATTTGGTACATCGAAAGAAAAAATGCTAACAGCTTGATATTCATACTAAATAGATATGTAATTAACTTTATGAGTGAATCACTTTTTCATACGAAAAAAAAAATCGTTAAATTCGCACATGATTTTATACCCGTTACTGTGGCCTAAGGCCTTAATGAAATTAGTCCGCAATTATGCCAAAATGTTATTGAAAATTTCGTCAAAAAAGTGAACGTTTGCAAACAGGGAAGAGGCGGCCATTTATCGTATATTGTGTTCCACACATAACCCCCATGTTTGTACCTTACATTAAAGTCAAAATATTCGTACTTTTCTAATGAATAATACGTTTTATTGATAAATAAACATGTCAAGTCATTTTGAGACACCCTTTGTAATCCTCCAACAACCTAGACTTCGTGAGCAGAATTTTTTTGGCACTCCATTTTGAGGACATATGGGCTCACTCATTACAAATTGAACTTTCAGTCCAATTTCACAATTGTCCAAACTCTTCGTTTTTTTTCCTTCTTCACTCGCGTCTTCATTTTGGAGTCCACTCTCCCCTAGAGCGAGCAAGAGGAAGTTTGGTGCACAGAAGAGGCCGGGGTTAGAGGACTTGTTGTGCATATGTAAAAGGCGCACTAATATATCGGAGTGCCCGACCATATAGCCCGCGTACGCATATACACGGCGTGGATTGGCCGGTGGTGCCAAGCAATTTACCGAAGCGTGCAACACCGGTGTGGATCCTGATTATTTTAATTAATGCCCGCCCGTTACGCCTCGGCTCGCCCGAGTTATTCGAGAATGGCCGACTTCCATACTGCAAAATCTCGTATGCATCAACCCCCTGTATATATATATATATATATATATATATATATATATATGTAATGAATATGTGTGGGTATGTGCCTATATCTTTGCTACATTCGCCTATATGTATAACCCGAAAAAGATGTGATGGCAGAAGGTTTGCTCTTACTCTCTGGAGTATACCCAAAATAAACAACCAAGACGAGAATAAATAAGTACACTTGCATCTAAACTTATGAATGCATTCAAAAATAAATCCCGCATTATACACACACACACACACACACACACATATATATATATATATATATATATATATTCACTCGAGCCCGATTTAAGTAGAACAAGATAATTTTTTCATACTTATGGCAAATTTTAAACACTTTTAAAAAATCTGGGAAAAATAGCTGTGTATATATATATATATATATATATATGTGTATGTATATATATATATATATATATATATATATATTAGGGTGGTTAAAAAAATCGATTTTTTTTCTCAACAAAAAATTGAAGTATGTTAAAAAAAAGAAAGTTTATCAAAATTAAAGCGTTCTAAACAATTTTTTAGTTAGTGCTCAAACGCCTTTTTCATGTTTTTTTTTTCATGACTATCGGAGTATTAATTTTTGTTAAATCCCAATGCAGAAAATGTTAGTGCGTGATCCATTGTAAGTCTTCATTTAATTTTTTCTCTAACAATACCCAGTTTTTATTGAAATGTTTTTTTTTACCACAAGCAATTTGTATTTGCAGATTAAGAATCGATATATGTAATTCGGTTGTGGAAATTATATCAACCACTCGATGAACGAGAACACGGTGTTTACATCACTGAAAGTGTAACAAGTATGCGTGTTTTTTTGGAGTAATATGTTGTTTTGAAAAACGAAGACCAAAAACAATATCTTTTGCAAGTTGTGAGCGAGCACAGAAAAACCCATCCTTTTCGCGAGAAGGGAACTCATTATTCGGCTCGATCTTCGCCGTAATTACGTATGTTTTTCAACAATCGCATGCTGTAATCCAGAATACATATTTTTTAAAACATCGTTTCGAATTATTATATCTATTAAAACTACTTGAAATGAAAACGACCTGTTTGTGTTAACTTAGAAAATGCTACAGAGCATAAAAAGTTATGAGAAAATGATATTATTATGATGTCTATTGCGGGAAAAAAATGGACGAAAAATCGTAAAAAAAAATGAAAAGTCGTTTGAGCACCACCTAAAAAAATGTTCAGACCTCTCAAAGTTTGTATGAATTACTTTTTCATAACGTAGTAACATTTTCCGTTGAGTACCGGGGAAAAAAAATTAATTTTTTTGTTTTGAACCACCCTCATATATATATCCCCAAGTATATATATTTTACTATAATAATAATAATAATAATATTATTAATAATAATAATAACCGAGGCCCAGCGTTATTGTTCCGGGCTAGATTAAGACCGAGCCTAATCCCCGGGGGTAGGTGAATGTTTCCCAGTGCAAATCCTACAGGTCTCAGCTATCTCATGCACTTTCAACCTGCGGTCTTCCAACACTATTTTATGGATTTTTTCAATCATCTCTGAAGTTGTGACTTCAACGAGCCGTCCTGAGCGAACCTCGTCAGAGGTGCTCACACGACCAATTTTAAATTCAG
>CALYCA010000532.1:0-21637 GCA_944452715.1 Ophion slaviceki | reverse complement strand
AAAAACGCATCTTTTTTGTAGAGGACATTTTTTCGTACGACGAGAAGATCACTACGATACGATCATTTGAAATTTTATCACGTGTAAAATCTTATCTCCGAGTTAGCCGAGTTAGCGAGCCGATATAAATCGAAAAAAAATGCCACGTACTCAAAATATATAACACAAAAACATCACCAACTTGGAAAAATATTGAAGAAGGTCAGGCTGTTAGGACGTTCAAAAACACATGGAATACCTCATATATATATATATATATATATATATATATATATATATATATATATATATATATATATATATATGGGCCTCCGACAAAGTTATTTCCCCCTCCGTTTCACTGCGCCAGCCTTGAAATATTATTTTTATTTCTCTCATAAGTGCGCTCGCCCATATCGTGCACAGAAGTATATCCACGCAGGGGCCTCTCCCGCGCCCGGGCTTTTTCAAGGTGTGCAAATTACCAATGACGATCGTTTCTCCCTCTTTACTTTACTCTCGCGTTTTCTCTTTTTATGGGAGCACGCGTGCGCGCGCGCGTTCACTTTTGTCGATTATTGTATCTTGTGTAGGTATGACGATCGTAAAATGTACAGCATTATTATATGTGCGCGAAATGATACAGAGCAAACGAACGGACTTGAGAGTAGAATAAAAATTGCGAATTGCGAGCGTTCAGGTGATATGCTCGAGTTCTGCTCTCTTTTTCCTCTCTCTTTTGCTTGGTTATCGTGTTTATTCGCGTCTATGCAAATCGCACATTTCCAACAATACCAAACAAACTTGCCCTTCCGTCCGAAACCCCCCCCAGTCGAGTCTTGTCGCCCGACGGTCCTGACGTATCCATTTTTATGTCCAGCAACCTTCTCGCAAATTGAGATAGTCCCCTGTTCGATATTCTCACTCCTCCGTCCAAATTCCATTCGGCCAAGATCCCCCCCCCCTGTCAGACCTCGCATGGCTTATTTTCCAATAATAAGATGCTTCCTCCTCTGGGATTTGCAAAATTTGCATGCAAAAGTATTACACGCCGGGAGTGTGCACGTCCCAAGCTGGAACTCCCATCGTTTTCGGGGGCCGCGATGGAAAAATACTCGCGCTGTAAACTCGCTGCTACTTGCTTTATTTTGCTTGATTTTTTATTCTTATTTTTTTTCGAATTTTTTCACCGAACGGGTAATCCCTTATTCATGAAGAGTTCGTCGAGAATTTATCAAGCGATGCAAGGGTGCCCGCGCGCCTCTCAAACACCGAGGGCAGGATGAAGAACTTTGAATAAAGATCAAGAGCCAAGAACGCATGTATACATTCGAAAACGCACACACTAGTGGCACATAGACCCTCCAAATTTTTCACTCTACTCGGGATATTTTACCGTGCAAAACAGAAATATAGAAGAAAGGCGCCTACCGAATCGTTCTCCCGAACTACCCGTATCGCCTGGTATAGATATACAGACGTCCTCGGCGTCTCCTCTTTGTGCGGCTCTTCGTACGCTCCCCACTCTCGCGCTCGGAGGCGCTACACGAGTCCCGCGTAAACTCCTCGAATAATAACATCGCGGCCAATTCGTTTGTGATTTTATTTCGCTTTTTTTCAGCCCCTTCGAATCGTGTCGTAACGATGCCAAGTGAACCAAAGCAATCGGGAGATCACAACGATTGCTTCAGTGAAAATCTCATTGACGTGGATGCATCCGGTCTCGAGTTCATCGCAAGCATACAATTCACAAAGTTTAACGCGGGAAATTCCGATTCAGGCCCAAGGCCCCGCCGTATCCGAAGAAAATTCTATATCGAATTTTGCTCGGAGGTCGTCGCGTTTCCACGATCACGGAGGCGGGGGGGGGGGGGGTCCGGGCTCGTACCTCCCCAAGGTAAGGATCCCCGTTTGCCAAAAGACTTTTTCATAAATAAATCAAATCCTCCGTCGATAAATAATTTTCTTCGGCCATGCGACGAGACTGCACTTTTTATTCCGGAAATTCCCTCGCGGCAGCGTTAAACTCCTGCACTCCTCCCTACTATCTCCTCGCCTTTTTTCCCACCGGGCAATCGTTCGAACGGAGAATCTTCTCTTCCAACACCACCCTCAGACGCGGTATCTCCAATGAAAAATAAACTCGTCATCCTGCCACCGGACCTTCTCGTAACGTAATAATAAACAGTCGACTCGTTGCCCGACCCGCGTTAACCGGAGAAATAAATAAAAGTACTTTCGAAGCGGAGCGATATATGAAGAAGGATAAAAGAAGCAAGTATATAATGTATTTATTGCTTCACTGATAAATAAATAACGTATATTATTCATAATTATTATTATTACAAAAAACAATACATATACGACGTACACGTCATTTTTTAGTTAGGAAAATATCGAAAAAGTTCGTTAAAGCATAAATAATACAATAAGTACAAATGTTTTCGTTCGAAATAATTATATCTATTGAAATTATCTATAATTTTTATTATCAGAAAAAGTAATAGCTATATAACTTTCATTCATTTAAAAATAACTTCCTCAACTATTTCTTTTTTTCTTTATTTGTTCCTAATTCTCGAGGCATTATTTCTCGAATTTGTTCGTTTCTTTTTCTTCCACGTTGAAGTTACACGCTACGAGATATCGAAGCGGCGCGCACTGACTATGCGGCTGATGGAAAAATATACACGAACGGGATGAGAAAAGGAAAAATTTCCTCCCCATCGTCGTTGTCCTCGGGGTCCATCTCCGGTTGCCCTGGCAGCCGGTTGACCCGGGTCTTCCTTGCAGAGAGAAGATTGAAGGTAGAGGAAAAATACGAGAGAGAGAGAGAAATGAAAAGAAAATCTTCCACTCTCAGTTTCACATGCTATAGTGTTTCGTATATTTTTCCTACAACGACAATAAAGATGTGGGCATATACATATATCTTTTTTCAGGAAAATAATAATAATGATGGTGATGATTATCACCATAGTGCTGATAATAAAGATCGATCGATAATTATAGAAATATATAACAATAACAATCAAACAAACAGAAGCAACAACAGCAACAGTACTAATAATGTTGATAATAATATCAACAATAGTAATAATTATTGTATTTTTGTATTATTACTATTAATAATTACTATTTATTATTATTATAAATACAACTATTATTATTATACAACTATTACTATACAATTATTATACAACTTTATTATTATTATAAATACAACTATTATTATTATTATTGTTTTTGACATTATAAGCAACATTTTCAGCACTTTTATTTGTGTTGATGCTTTTTTTTCAACTGTTATCACTCATACCTGTCTATCATTACCAATTTCAATTATCATCAGCATCATTGCCATCATCATCATCGTTATTATTATTATCACTCTCTGGAAAATTCCCCGCGACCCTTTTCCGTTCCCACATACAAATAAGCCCGGGGTGATACCCACGATTCGAGGGATTGAAGTCTACCTACGCTGGGCTCACATACACGATAAATCCGCGATGAATAGACCAGGAGACGAATGTTGAAGATGACGGAAAAAAAGAGAAAGAGAGATCGTTGAATATTAATATGTAAACATGGAATACGTTGCGCGGGGAGTAAAATTCCCATGAAGTGAGAGGATCGATATTTTCCTCGTTCGCATAGGTTAATATATGTATAGATACATGTGAAAGGTGCATTGAGGTGCGTTTTGGGATGACACTTCATTATACCTGTGCTGTATGCGGGCCTAAAACCCGTGACGAACTACGGGCAGCATCCGAAGTAATAAATCATTCACATAATTAATCTTGAATTTTTTTGCGGCTCCCATCAACGGTTATTTCTAATATTCGTAATTTTTATCTGTGTGTTTGTTATTATCTTTATTATTATTATGCGATACGTCAATAAAATGATGCTTCGATACGAATGTTGAGCCAATACTTAGATGGGTGACCGCTTAGCCGCGCGCTAATTTGTATCTGTATATTTATGTAATTGTTAAATATTAATGTGCATTTTATTATTATTATTGTATGTAATGCGAATATATAATATATAGAACTCGCTTTCCGTGTGTAACTTTGTGAATTGTATGCTTGCGATAAACTCGAGATCGGATGCACCCACGTCATTGGGATTTTCACTGAAAAAATCCGCGGAATCTCCGCATTGCTTTGATTCACTTGGGATCATTACGGCGCGCTTTGAAGGGGCTCGAAAACAACGAGGAAACATCGGAGTCGAAGTTGGCGCGATTTTATTTTGAGGATTTTACGCGGGACGCGTAACGCGGCCGCGAGAGTGGGGAGCGTACGAAGAGCCGCACAAAGAGGAGACGCCGAGAACCCTGAGTGCCTCTATATGTATGGGGCCAATATGCGTTTAGTGTGCGAGAGGAGGGCACGATAAGCGCCTTTTGTACAACTAATCCGGTAAAGTCAAAACTTGCAAGGGTACAGTGGCTCGGCTAAAGTTTCGACTTTACTCCGGCAGGTACTATATGGTTATGGGCACGTTAGGAGGGGGTTGCGCACTTTGGTAAACGGGATTACGCGTATAGAGAGAAGTGTCAATTATCGTCGTCGTGCCAGCTTCGTCGGAGCTTCTGATCGCTTATATCCTGTATATATATATGTATATAAGAAACTCGTGGTTTTTTTCCTATCGGCTGTTCTCTCTCTCTCCCTTTTTATTCCTCCGGTTCTTTCATTTGTGCTCTCCTATTCTTTTTTTTTCGCCAAGCGGATCCGCAACGACCCTTCGCACGCGCCCTTACCCGTTCGAGCGCCCTCGACCAACTCTTTGAGCCGTCGCATTGTCGTCGCCAAATTTGGCGGAATGATCGCTCGCGTGCGCCCAACGTGCCAACGTATATGGGTGTGTATCTTTTTTGTTTTTTTTTCCTCTACCCTCGTCCTTTTTCGTACTACACTATTCTGCAGTGTATACGTCTCTGTACGTGTGTATGTATATCTGCGCGAGCCTATTTACCGTGACAATGTAATGATCAATGTAACGACAATTGTAATGAACTCTGCGATTAAAGCTAGTCCTAATTATTCTCGAGCGAAAAACGCTCTCCGGCATGTACACTGGAAAGGAAAAGAAAGTAGCGCGCAGTATACCTCTTTTTTTAGTTTTTGCCATAGAGTAATTTCGTAATTGTGCTCGCGAATGTATGCCTGCGAAGTAATAAAATAATTATGTGCGCTCCGACGTAGAGTCTCGTGGCCTCTAATGTTTTCATTTCGAAAATACTTTTTTAACACAGCGCGCTGAAAACTTCCATTTATAAATTTTTTCTACAGGGTGAGTAACGAGAAACAGAACACCTGAATATCTCTGTTGGATTTGAAAATACGAAGTTTGTACATTTCGGAATTTGAATGGTTTGGAAGGACGCACATGGCTAACATAATACTTTTTTCGGATTTTTCAAGGTCATCAAAGTTTTTTTCAAATGGAGTGGCAGATTCTTCCCCCTGAACAGTGTAACCGGCATCCAAAAGAATACAAACATGTTACATAGTATGACCTTCAAATGACCTTCAACTTTGAAATATTAACCGCGATACATTCTACGATGCGATTTCCGAATGATGCGTCAACTCTTTGCAAAGTCTCCTTAGAAATGACTCGACACGCGTGGTTTCTCCGTTCGTTCATATCTTCCCGAGTGGTACATCTCTGTCGACTTGACTTGTTTTCAATGCACCCCACAAAAAAACGTCCAATGATGTTAAATCGGGCGATCGAGGAGGAAACTGAAACGTTTCTACCGATCCCCCGAACCCCAATTTTTTTTATTTATTTCAAGGTCACCCCAAGGTCATGATATTCTAGATAATTAATTTTGCTTTTTTGTGCTCTAAGTTTGTGGCCAGTAAAAAGGGGGTTTCCCTTGAAAAAGAAGTGGAGAAGAGCTTGAAATCAGGGTGATAAGTCCACTTGAAAAAAATCTGACGCTACCAAATTTAGGGATTGACAAACCATTCAAATTTTCTCTGGAATCAATATATATAGATAGGTGTTTTTGAGTGGCTAACTTCTAATGAGTCACCATGTACTTGTATGTATAGAGAGAGAGAGAGAGAGAGAGATTTAGGATACTGGGTCGAGGAACACTATTCAATTGAGAATATTAGAAGTTAGCACAGTATACTTGCAAATGAGTTTATATATATATATATATATATATATATATATATATATATATATATATATATGGGGCATTCCATACCAATTCGACCTGGGTCTGACCCTCGACCCCTCAAATCTGGTTCCCGATTTTTCCTATCATTACTCTCACTCTATCGAGCAATTACAATTTTTTTCAGATTTTTCAAAATAAATTTGAGCGTGTCATGAATTTTTGAATTTTTTTTACGAACACCTTAATCGATAAATCTGAAAAAAATTCCCAAAAATACACTGTCAGATATAAAAATGGTTGGTGTAAAATTCATAATGTCTGGGCTTTTGCTTCAACACATTTTTTAGCTTTTTAAGCAAAAAAAAATGAAAAAAATAAGAAGCAGAGGTCAATTTACTGTAGACTGTTTCTCGAAATTTTGTATGCATAACACCAGATTTTTTTTAAATTTCTCCGATTGTTCTAAAGTGTATTTTGTAATTTGCGATTTTTTTTTTCATGGTTGACAAAAACCCTAATTAGGGGTTGAAGCAAAAGCCCAGACATTATGAATTTTACACCAACATTTTTTATATCTGACACTGTATTTTTGGGAATTTTTTCAGATTTTTCGATTACGGCCATCGAGGTGCTCAAAAAAAAAAATTCAATAATTCATGACGCGATCAAATTTATTTTGAAAAATCTGATAAAAAATTGTAATTGCTTGATAGAGTGAGAGTAATGATAGGAAAAATCGGGAACCAGATTTGAGGGGTCGAGGGTCAGACCCAGGTCGAATTGGTATGGAATGCCCCATATATATGTACATACTTTATATTTTTATTATATTATATTATATTTTATATTTTTGTTTAATATTTTTTGTTAATTTTTTTAAAAATTGTTGTTAAATTTTACTTCGGACATTTGAAGGTCAACTCCATTTTTTTAAATGGATCGGTATGTTTTTTACTGTATCATGAAAGAGGAGCGTAAAACGAGTTCAACGACCTATAACATAAGGTCATTGAAGGTCATAGAAAGTACAGAAAGGCGATAATACTTACAGTTTCGGTAGTAAATAAAATGACTACGTTTATAGTAAGTGTTCGAAATGAGGACCATCAATATCAATGCGTACGTTATTATGTACGTTAACACATTTCTTATACAGGTACAGAAAGTACAGAAAGGCGATAATACTCACGGTTTATTTCACTGAAAATAAACACTGTTTCAAAGACACTTTAATAAGTTTGCAGGATAAGATAAACATGATAAGATTAGTATCGATAAATCGGTCAATCGAGTACAATGCGTCCGTTTGAAGAGCACGTCGATGTGCTTGTTTACTACCGAAACTGTAAGTATTATCGCCTTTCTGTACTTTCTATGACCTTCAATGACCTTATGTTATAGGTCGCTGAACTCGTTTCAAGCTCCTCTTTCATGATACAGTAAAAAAAACATACCGATCCATTTGAAAAAATGGAGTTGACCTTCAAATGTCCGAAGTACCTCCACCTGCAAAAAAAACTATTATCGCTATCGGATGGCCCCTTTCGCACTGTGCAATTTCATTTCAGCAAATATTTCTGTGAACCTTATAGTTTCGAAGATATCCAAGGTGCTAATAGCTATTGATCCACCCTGTATACAGGGTGTCCCTCTTATCTCTGCCACCCGAAATAACTCGGTAATTATCGACGTCACAAAAAAATGTTCTAGACGAAAGTTGTACGGTGTGAAGGGGGCCTTCAAATGCGACCAATTTTTTTTTTTTTTTCGCTGGAGGCCGCGACGTACAGTGAAGGTCACCTCCACTTTTAAAAATGGAATGGTACATTATTTTCAACCATCTTGTGGAACACCTCAAGCCGCATAAAAAAACATTAGTGGGTCAAAGTCGTTCAAGGTCATTCAAGGTCAGTATCGATTATACAAATCTAAATATCTGGGATCACTACCAAATATTTGGTAACGATCCGAGATATTTAGATTTGTATTTCATTTTAATAGGTGACCTCGAATGACCTTGAACGACTCTGACCCCCTATTGTTTTTTATGCGGCCCGAGAAAAGGCTTTTTGGGGATTTTTTTTCAGAAAAACTACAAATTAAATTGAGATTACAAAAAAAAGTGTTCATCATACATATCAGTGACTGTATACAATAATTCTTTTGAAGCGATTAATTTCAAAATGGCGGCTGTGTAGCGTTTATCTCAAAACTGCATTTTTTTAGTTGACTGGAAACATAACTCACACAATTTTCAACCGATTTACTTGAAATGTTGAATATATCTTGAAGAATACATTGTCTATGGAAGTACGTAGGATTTTTTTTATTTATTTTGCATAGTTCATTTGTTATTAACAATTTTTTAGGCAAATTTTTGAAAAGTGAAAAATTTGCCTAAAAAATCGTCAGATAATTGTTAATAACAAATGAACTATGCAATATAAAAAAAAGCCTACGTACTTTCATAGACAATGTATTTTAAGATTAATCGCTCCAAAAAAATTATTGTATACAGTCACTGATATGTATGATAAACACCCTTTTTTGTAATCTCGATTTATTTTGTAGTTTTTCTGAAAAAAAATCCCTAAAAAGCCTATTTTTCGGTCTCTAGAGTGGCTAGCCCCTTAAGCAATTAAATAAGAAGAGGCCACGAGACTCTACATTACGTCGGAGCATAATTCATTATTGTTTAATTACATTGCACCATACATTTGCCAGCTGTATTCCGAAATTATGCTATAGCAAAAACAAAAAAGAGAGGGAGAGAGCCAAATACTTTGTAATCCCATACTTTGTAACCCATCCACACACACGCATGCGCACGCGCACAATATAAATGCAAGGAGTACACGGTTTGTAGTTTTATTTTCTCTGTCTGTAATTTCGTTATTTTCACAAAAGGTTTTTTTACAATTCGTTTATGGTAATTAAAACAAACGAGAAAATTGTATTTCGAAAACAAATCGCCTGTCTGTCTATACGTTTTAGTGCGAGAGAAGGCGCTGGGAATTAAAAATAAAAATAAAACAAAGATAGCTCGTCGCTCGGCATGTTATCCTGATACGATGCGCCGAACGCCGACGCGACTGTCATAGCGACTGAGCACGAGGGAGCGGCGCCGATCGAATGCCTACTCGTTTATCATGTTCTCCCAATACAAAGCGCTCCGCGCAAACGCGGTTACCATAGCGAGGCGCGAGATGTCGCTTATGCGACCACCACGTTTGTCATGCTCCCCGGATACAAATCGAGTTTTCATGCCTAAAATCCCAAATGCTCGAGAGTCCGGCAATTTTGCGTTGAAAAATCGTCCGCTCGTATCAGGAGAACACTTGCAGCAAGAAGATTAAGAGGGGGTAAACTCGAGATACATATTTGCTCACTATGTTCCCCCGATAGAAACCAAGTTTCCATGCCTAAAATCTGAAACTCGCGCAAAACGCTCGGGCTCGGCAATATTGCGGTTCAGAAAATCTTCCATTGCATCAGGAGAGCAGAAGTATCGAGGCGGTCGCTACCGCAGCGAGCCGCGAGATGTCGTCCGATGTACCTCTTGAGATGTCATGCTCTCCTGATAGAAAGCGAGATTTCCAATGCCCAAATTCACTACGCAAGATATCGATACGTTTATTAAAAAATTGACGTTCTCCTTTTTTGTCGTTATATGTACAATAAATGATAAAACGGTGAGATGTGCTTTGAAAAATGTATATTTTCTTCACATGTGTGTACAGAGTGTTTATAAAAATTCAGGTAGATTATAATAATCCAGCAAAAATGTTTGGTTAATAATTCGAGAAATACGCAATCGATGTCGATGGATTCTTTGTTTTTATTTTGTTTTACAAGAATGCAGCTTGAAGTGTGCAAAATTCAGGCTATTAGGTTAATTGAGCGATTCAGTTAATTGCAATTGCAATAAATAAGCGTAAAAATGAATCAACATTACATGCGTTTTAAGCGAATAAAAGGAATAAACTGATAAACGAATTTAAAGAATATCAAACCAGTAAAAGAATTGAATGAATATTCATCAAATAAACGAGTTAGATGCATACTAAACAAACAAATATATTGAATTAATATTAAAGAAATAAATTAATTTAATAAATATCAAACGAGTACATAAATATTAAACAAACAAGCGAATTCAATCAATATTAAACCAATTAAACAAAAAACTAATTAATAATAAAAAAGGGATAATTATTTTTTGCGGATAAAAAGGCGGAAACAAGGCAAAATGAAAAATTGCCCCGAGTACGAATCCTACGCATGAGGATAGTGGAAAAAAAAACATACAAAATAAGAAACGTAAAAGCCCAATGAAACAAATATGTACAGATAACGAGACATACTTAAGATAGACGACCGGGGTCAGAGAAAGGACAGAAAGAACGTCCATATATTTCCTGCTCTAGAAACTGGGACCTAAGAGCACAGTGCTCAAAAAATGAATACAAAAGCCAAAGAACAGTACATTTCGCATACAAGCTCCTCCAAACTTGATCTCAAAACTACCGGCTACTTTTAAACTACACTAAAATAAAACAAAACTAAAACTATACACAAGGAAGTCCAGTCTCTCTCTCCCTTTCTTTCTATTTCTCAAGCTTCTGTCGACTCGCGCGCGCCCTTGCGTTAAAACGAGATATACCAGGTGTGTAAGTATGAAACCGGAATTTGCCCATAGGTGGCGCTAGATGTCGATGCAGTTATCGACACATCACGTCAGCGGTGTCTTGTTATTGTATTGATATCCGACAAAGATTTCCAACTCACAATAACACGAGTTTCATTCAGTAGCATTAGTTTATTAGAGATAAACATGTCGAGTTTTGTGCCAACAAATTACGATTTGCGGACAGCACTACTTTTCTGTTTTCATCTGAAGAAAACCGCAGCCGAATCGCATCGAATGCTTGTGGCGGCGTTTGGTGAGCATGCTCTCGGTAAAACACAGTGTTTCGAGTGGTTCAAACGGTTCAAAAGTGGCGATTTTGACGTGAGGAACGAAGAACGTGGAAGACTACCGAAAAAGTTTGAAGATGCTGACCTGCAAGCCTTGTTGGACGAAGACGACGCTCAAACACAACAACAACTGGCGGATCAGTTAAAGGTAACCCGAGAAGCCATCTCCAGTTATTTGTATCATATCATTACAATAAACGTGTTTTTTCTGTACAAAAATTCCGGTTTCATACTTACACACCTGGTACATTTACAACGATCAAAAAATCGATTTCTTTTTTTTCTCTTTAAGGTAGTTCCTCTGCGAAAATCTCAACCAAAAGTTTACATACCATGTTCATGTTTAAAAGATTGATAATTGGTTTAATTAGTAATAAATAGAATTGAAAACTACGCAATATTCACTCGGTACTAGTAGATAATATGATGGATATAATTTATTGCCGCAAAATATATTTTATATTGTGTTTTTGATCTACCATTGCCAGTAAACTTTTTGCCGGGACTGTCCAGGCTTTGCCCCAATTGTTTTTTTTCCAGGCTTTGCCAGGCTTTGCACCAAAATTGTGAGGGCTTTTCATGGTTATATCTTGGAAGCTAGATGGTGAATCATTCTCATTTTTTTTCGCATTATTCGTGATATCTTACTCTAGCTTATCCTCGTTTTTTATCAATTTCTTAATTTTAGTTTTGACGGTAGAATTAATGATGCTCTGTTTGCCCATCATAACGCATTTGTTACGTGTAAACCAAGCCAACTTTAAGTGTAAATATCTCAGGTTTGGGGTGGTCAAACTTATTCAAATTGCACAGATGTTTGGATAATGTATTAAATAATATATATGTCAAATTTCAACCATTTCTTAATTAAGCTCTTCTGTGGAGATACTACCTTAAACAATAGAACTATATATGTAGAATATTTTCCCAAAGTTTTAAAGCGAAATTCGAAAAACTTCAAACGTTACAGCCCGTCAACGCTGTGCGCTCGGATGCGGAGCAGGCGTGAACTGCAAACGCCTTTTTTTCAAAACTGCATTATCGAAATTGGCGTGCCGAATTGCTCAAAAACCATTAAGCCGATTGAGTTGACACTTGGTAGAAATATTGATAAATTGACGAGAATTGTTTTCGAAAAATCGGAATAAAACTACTTTGTTAATCCACATTTTACAGAAATGTTGCGTGAAAAGTTTATTTTTTTTTGTAAATGCGTGCCATTTTGTATTGTATATTTAAATATACTATTAAAGTATACCTAAAATTTGATAATTGTAGAATCATTATTTCTTAGTTTAAAAAATTTCTCAATATTGCTTATTTTTTCCTGTCTAAATGTCTATCCCACCTTAAACGCAATAGCATTCGGCACACATAACGCGCCGCTGTAGCGAGAGATGTTGAGAAGTAGTTCGTGCGGCAGGTGTCGGTACTACACAGTCGCCACCTCTCAGTGACCGCCACAGTTCTCTCACAGGCGCGCACCCCAGACAGCACAAAACTCTGGACCATGGGAGTGACACGCCGCATTACTACTGTGCATTAAAACGCTACGGGTTTTGTCCGGATTTCTTAATTCCACCTCTGACCTGAACGTGGCGTTACTTATCACCTAAGAAGATTCTTCTGCGCCGGCACGACAACCGCAAGCACAAGGCACACACACTTCGCATTTCAACGTTGGCGGAATTTGGAGGTTAATATTTTGTTTTTACCGTTTTTGTGTAACTAAAAGTGGTGGGATTACTCATCCAGAAGTGCCTACCCGGTGTATTGTACCCGGAGCACCAAAAAACGAAAAAAATCTATTGGCTTGAGAGATGCTTTGAACCATCTAGAATAGGAGGAAAAAAGTTTCGCACCTGTAAAAAAGAGGCCTGTGTAGGCCTGCGGTGGCACTGACTTTCCCGTGTACGAGACGTCGGCCATTTTTCTCGGAACACCATTTTTCAAAACGGCACGGAGTATAACTCTAATAATTTTCATTCTATTCACTCCAAATTTTGAGCACATCTTTAAAACAACATTCTGAAGAGAAACATACGTACGGGATTTTCTATGAGTTAATTATGACATTATTTATTATCAAATGATTGTCCTGTTTCTCTGTCGAAAATAAAGTTTTCACTTTAAATGCTTGCCAATTACACGAAAATTAATATTTTCAAAATCTATCAATTTCTCTAGTAAATTAATAGAATTTGTTATTTTTTCCACATTCAAATTTGCGTCAGTTATACTACGTGCCGCAGAGCGTACACTTGAAGATTATGATTATCTTACTTGTCCTTCCACCAAAAAAAATCGCGGGATCTCTTAATTTTTTACGTTTACAGTGGTGTTGCCCCTCAACGTGAAAAATTCTCTCGGTAAGTAATAAAACCGTTTTGGCTCTGTCGTTGAATTGTCATTACCGTAAACCGGGGCAACTTTGGGACATCGCGTAATATTCGACTTTTGAATTTGCCACCAACACCATGCCTTATAAATGGCGCGCTATCACTGCTATTGCCATGCGCTGGTATGTGCTGGTACCTACGCGGCAAATATTTGAAGCTCTAGTTGTACTGACGTGTCCCAAAGTTACCCCGGTTTACGGTAATTGATAGGTAAACTTCTAGCTATTATCGACGCGGGCATGGGAGCTACTCACACGAACAGCATTTTATCGAGACTCAATATCCCTACAATTAGTAGCACGTTAGGGAAACGGGACGTACGATGGGTTGGAAAAATCCTGGAGGAATTAGCACACGAAACGTGTAGGGCAAGAGTTAAACTTGAAAGGCAATTACAGCCGCTACGTCGTGAGAGAACATCATTCTATTAATAATTGTGAATTTTTACAATCTATGTTGAAAATTATGTGAAAAAATCTCTCTGCAGAGCTGTCGTTAAAAAACCTTCGAATATATAAACAGAAAACCCGTCTTTTATGTCTCACGAAGATATGAAAGCAGAGATCTTTTTTTTTAATGATCTGTCATACAATATCCGGCATTGGCAGCACAATTTTGCAAATATACTTCCTCTAATTAACGTCGTTCAAATTGACTATATTGAAATTTAATAAATGATTATTAATCAATACTTTTTTAGGCTTCGTAGAATTTGTTGATACTTCATGTAATATAATGTACGTATCATTATTGTGTACCTAGGAAAACTTATTAGTATGCAGCCAGGACCGTGAGACCAATGCTGTTTCTCTGAGAGCAGTCATCGCCAACTAAATAGTACTGCGCAGCTACTGAGTTGTTCAATATAATACACGGAATTTTGATCTTAGTAATGAAACTAACCAAATTATGTTTAAATATCATTATCATTGATTGCATGTTAAAGAATAGTGCAGTTATGTAATCGAGTTTGCATTGCACGTTTCGTGTATGTGGCTTTTCGTAGTTGTTCTCAAGAATTCCATACTCATATTGTGAATATACGGAGGAGAAGCAGCTATAAATTCGAAGCTGTTACTTTGTGTATTTTTTTCTTACAAATTCTTTCACTTCTTCTCATAACTCATTGTCGTGGAAGCGTTTTATTTGGCAGTTGCAATTCATTCTAACCGATCTTTCCATTTCCATCCATTGGTTTCTGTTTCGCCCTTTCCATTTGTATCTATTGGTTTCTGTTTGTTTGGGTTTATAGAACAGGTGATCAGCAGCCGACAAATCTGCCAGACGTACAATAGCAAAGTGTAGTATAGTTAAAAGCCTCATATGATGCAGGGTGGCAAAAAAAAAGGATCGGGACGAGCCTATGATAATCAAACTGGTAAACTTGCTTTATTGCAGAAATCTAATTTATCTTACTATTAATAGGATTGGTCAATGATGATTCCACTCTTTCTGAGTATTTCAGGTCATGGTTTTGCAAACGGATCGAAGAGCGGTAAGGTTTTAACTTATGGGACGAAAAATAAACGATGTATTCGCTGTAAAAAAGGACATCTACCGAACGATCATGATTGTCGGCTGAATCACACTGGGATTCCAAAATCTATGGAAGCTGCGATTGCTGTGGAAATATTAACAAGAAACCCAATCTTGAAAGAAGAGGGAGTCGTGATTGCTACGCTTATAGGTGATGATGACTCGTCGACTATTGCACAAGTTCGACATGAGTCAGAGCATCCTGATGAAAAGGAATCGGATAAAAGCATGCAATCTGGCCGCTCAGCAAAAAATTGTGGTCAATGAATATTCCTAGCAAACTAATCGATTACATCAAGTATTGTTTTGGCTGCGTACTGGAAAAAAATTAGGGCGATGTGGAAGCTGTGAGAACGGACCTTTTGAATATTCTACACGCCTTCGATGACCACTCGAAGTGTGGTTCTTGGTGCGGATGCAATAAAGACCCATCAAAGTTCACGCACAAGATTCCGTCAAATGTAAAAGGTCTAATCGATATGAACATACAAGCTTGCCTGACATAGGTTCTAAAAAAGTTTGCAGCGAACTCACAACGCCTCGGTCCTTGTGGTTCGACCCAAGCAAACGAGTCATTCCACAATATATCTCGCAGCAACACGACCAAACCGTGTCATTATGGTGAATCAAAATCGAATGATTTCCGCGTGGGTTCAGCAGTTTGCAAAAAAAAGTCGTGGGTCTTCTTACGCGGTAGACGTCAATGCGAAGCCTACTCTGTCACCGGGTACCCATACCCGAAAATATCGAGCTCGGAAGGACAAAGTGAATTAAAACAAAGTGAAATTACGCCGCTTTTGCGAAAATGAGGACTTCGGGTATATAATAAATATTAATGAACATCTTTCCTCGGGTTTGAGCGTTGATGATGGGCAGCTTTATCAAAATGGCGAGAAGATGAAAGCAAAACCGCGGAGGTTGACGATGAAATCTTTTATTGATTTCTTGGCACCTAGGCTCGTAATACTCACTGCCCCCAACAGAGGACGATTCGATGCTCCTCTACTTCTAAAAGTGGTGCAAGTTCTGGAATCCGTGGGTGATATCCAAACAATAGTGTGCGGATTCTGTGATACGTTTCCTCTTTAAAAAAACAAAAAATGCCAATAAGAGTAAAAAGTAGAGGGACTTTCAGTCAAACAGCTATGACTGAAGATTTTGTTGGAATCGGATCGTCTGCTGGTGCTCATGACAATATGGTCGTCGTGACTACGCTAGAAAATATTGTAAAAGTTATCGGTGTCACTGAAGAAAATCTCCAATGCAATGCCGTGACTGTGAGATCAATAATTGCAGAGGAAATCACTTCTCGGTGGAGGTGAAGACGCGGTTTTAATACTTTTGGGGGTTGATGTAAACGGTCGACCTCGGGTAACGAATCGCAAACGCATTTTCCAAAACTTGATAACAGAGCTGAAAAAATGCACATGACTGGGCCAGCAACCTGAATTAAAACATTCGTTGATTACTCGCTCAATTATATTATGGTCAATACGATGTGATATAAATGTGCGATCAAGACAAAACAATATTTATATAAAATTTTCCAACTTGCAAAGCAATGTGAAAAATAAAAGTATAAAGTTTATTTAAGTTATTGAATATGGGGGTGTATGCATATGGAATATATAGCCACAAACTTGATCATGTTTCACACTTATAGCATATTTCACACATACACACACGCGCGCCCGTGTGTGGTGTGTGTGTGTGTGTGTTATTTGCTTGCTATTTTGAGGTTAGGGTTACATGACCGACGCAGCGTTGCCACATCGATTCATTCGCCAGCCACGATTCGTAATCTTTTATTGAACCGTGATAGTTCAATATTGAATATATATGGTTTTCGGTGGGCAAGATGAGTTTTTCATTCTAAATGGTTACAAAGGTTAATCTGGGATTAGAAATGGTGTATCTTGGTGCTAAACAGCCAAAAAAATTACTAAATCTAACTACACAAAAAAAATTAAAATCTAACCACATTTAAAATTACATATATTAAACCATTTTTCATCTCTAGTGTTTTTTCGGGGAAAAAATCAGAGGAGTCGCAAAGGCTCAGTATAGTCTAGACAATAACATATATATTTTTAACTTTAAATCTTGGATTGTGGCAAACGCTTCTCCTTAAATCCTTCTTAAACCTTTCACACCTGACAGGACATATGCTGTCCCAGTCTGGAAAAATTTTGAAATTACGGCAGGGACGTTATGGGATGTTATGCGTCGTTATGGAATCGTTTATGCTGTATCGAAAGGGTATTGCCGTTTCGCCGTATTGAACGGGTTAAACGCTAACCTCCTTAAGGGAAGGTTCTGCCTTGTTGAGCCAAAAAATGTTCGATTTTTCACCAATTTTTTATGCGAAAAGCATTAAATATAGAATGTTGATATTTGGTATATTGACTAAGCGGTCTTTATTGAACATCAACATATTTTTTAAAGTTTGACAAATCATGGTGGTGGGAGCGGGAGGAACCACGTATGTCGGTGCGCGGGCGATGCCATTCTTCGCTTGCGGAAGTCCTAAGTTCCGGACAGCTGATCTGAAGCAAAAAAATCAAAGATATTTTTACTTTGTAAAATATTGTGTATAAGTTGACTTAGAATCAAGAAGAAACATTGAAAAATAAAAAAATAGTAAGCAAAAAACTGCGAACATTTTTGGGACCAAAACAAACTTCCTTCCGATCGCTCACTATTTTTTTATTTGTCAATTTTTCTTCTCCAATCTAGGTCAACTTATACACAATATTGTACAAAGTAAAAATACGTTTGATTGTTTTGCTTCAGATCACCTGTCCGGGACTTAGGGCTTCCGCAAGCTAAGAATGTCATCGCCCGCACACTGACATACGTCGCTCCTCCCACTCCCACCACCATGGTTTGTTAAACTTGAAACAATATTTTCATGTTCAATAAAGACCGCTTAGTCAGCATACCAAATATCAACGTTCTATATTTAATACTTTTTGCATAAAAAATTGGTGAAAAATCGAACATTTTTTGGCCCAACAAGGCAGAACCTTCCCTTAAGTTAACGCAAGTTAAATTTAATGGAATTTAATAAGACCCTTAAGAGCTTTTGAATTTAACTCAAAAGCGAAATCGTTAAGCAATATGTTAACTGCGTTAATTAACGATTAACGGATTAACGTTTTTCAGCTAAACTTTGCATATATGTATATACGTGTGTGTGTGGGTGCGCGCCCGCGTGTGTGTGTGCATAATCCGCCAATAAACGCGCGCCACATATATATGGCCGCCGCGCACGGGCGATCAAGTTGATAAGTAGCGCCACGAGTGGCAGAGTGTGACACTAATAAATCCGGACATTTCTCATAGCGAAAATACCGGGCGATGACAGGCGCAGTGTTGCCAACTTGGGGGTTTTGTCCCCAAATTTAGGGGGAAACAAAATGTGAAGGGGTTTTTTTAGGGCGTAAATTTATTTAGGGGTATTTTTTAGGGGGTACATTATTTAAGAAACTTTTTTGAGGGCTTGAAAGTAAAGTGTATATCTTGAAAAAAAGTGAAAATAAAAGAAAACAATGTATCTTCAATTAATTCGATCGGAAATTGAAATAGGTCAATACGTTCGATCGTCGAAGTTATGTGCGCGATAATAAATGTTATATATTCGAAATACATATTCCTGCGAAGAACTTCCATTCGCAATAAATATTTCTTATAAACTAAACGTTAAATTTCAGGATCACTTTTCTTCATGCTCAATTATAATCGATTGCCTTTCAAAATGTTTTACATCAATGCCAAACTTCATGTCTTGTACTAGCAACACAAGTGGCGCTGGTGGCTAAATTTCGCACTACGACGAACAACAACTTGCAGGTCAAGACCAAAGAATTCCGTTTTCACTTTGACTGCTTTTACTGTTCGACTTTTTCACGCTGTCACGTTCCGGTTGTGTCCGTTAGTTTGTTGTCTCATTGCGTATTTTATTTCAAATTTTATTTCGAATTTTGAATTACGACCAACAACTTGCTGATCAAGAGAATTCCGTTTTTACTTTTACGGTTCAACGTTTTCACGTTGTCAGTTGTAACGTTGAGGTTGTGTCCGTTAGTTGGTTGTCTACTCGCGAGTTTTATTGGATTGCAAAGTAAGTCAAGTACTCAAACAGGGTGTACAATGAAAACTTTAGGGGTTTTTCATCGACATCTTCGGGGATCTGAAGTTGGTCCTAGGGGAACATTCTATAGGAGTTGGCATCACTGTCCCTGCGCTGAACCGAGTAGTCTCGTCGCTCGTGCTCGCACATCGTGTATCCGAACGTCGCAAATATTAGCAAGTATCAGCCTGCAACGCTCACCTATATAAATATTGCGCCGTATGATCGTCAGGCGTGGCACTTATCACATTTAGCCCCCGCACGAGCCTGACCGAAGATCCTCAATAGGTCAGTAGGCGAGGAGGTACAGGCCGTCTCTCGGCTTGCGACATTTTCATAGCTAAAAATCATACACAATGGGGTAGTGACGGACGTTTTTAGTATTGTATGCAAGATCGTTCACAACACTGCTGAAAATCAAAAGAAAAAACGTGGATAGAATTGAGGAAACTTGCCATCGATAGGATTTTGCAAGATATATAAGGATGAAATGTGGGGTTCGAAAGGAACATCGGGATGTCTCGTACACGAATCTACACCATCTATGCTCTACGATCTTTATTTCTTTTCGAGAAAAGAAGCATTTTTATGTTTTTTCTTTCGAGCTTTCTTGCAGCATTGGTTTTTATTGATTTTTTTCTTTTGTGTCTGTGCTTTCCTTTTTGCAGTTTTTAAGGAGGTTGGAGGGTTAGCTTCAATCCAAGATTAGAAAAAAATAAAAATGTATGTCATTGTCTCGACTATACTGAGCCGTTACGATTTTTTATTGTGAAATTTGTTTCACCACTAAACACTAGAGATGAAAAATAGTTTCATGTATGTCATTTTACGTACGGTTATATGGGCGAGACGTTCACTCTACGGGTGATGGATTTTTTTTTGCTATTCAGCACCAGGCTAAACCATTTCTAACAACGCATTGACGCAAACTAAGCCTTTGTAAACATTTAGAAAAAAAACCCACCTTGCCCAACGTATACCATATATATTCGATATTGAACCATCAAGGTTTGACAAAAGATTACGAATCTTAGCTGGCGAATGGAGAGGATTGCTGCCAACCTCAATATCCGCGAATTTGCCGTATTTCGGCAACACTAAATAGTAGTTAATGGTAATAATAAATAATCTCGTGACATAAATATACGTAGGCATAATCATAAATGACTCAAAATTTTATTCTGAGTTGTATAAAACATTCACGGACGCAGTTTTTTTTCCGTAATAATCATCGATAATGTTATACTTTTTCAAGTTGATAGTGACACAAAGGTTTTTCTTATTCACGTAATAAAAATATAAAAGTATATAATTTTGCCCTTTCATTATATATTTTATGAAAAGTTAGCTTCTATAGAATGAATGTATACAGCGTATGCATTTTTTTGCAGTTCATTGACAAAAAATTAAAAGCAATTCGCAGTTATTTGGTTCTAGTATAAGTATTTTGTTTTTGTTATCCGAACTTCAGCGACTGATCTCAAACTTGTTTCATTTAACTGTCATGAAGTGTAACTATCGTTAAACTTATTCAGTGTAGCGATAGTTTAGTCTTGACCGACGTCTTTATTCCTGACATTTTTTTCCATGACTTATTAACCAGAAAAATGACATATTGCGTCGAAATATCGAAATAATTCATTTTTTTTTGTTTCGATGATCGAAACACGAAAACAAAAAAGCTCGGTCAAGTCTTATTTCTCGGTCAATATTTTCTCTTTTGAGAAAAAAAAAAACCATTTCTTTTTGTTCCAGATCAACCGGGTGCCCGAACCCAACTACACCGTCACGTTTAAAGGTCCTTCACGACAAAGTTCATAATTTCTTTAAATATTAATATTTTTGAACGAAATTTGGTACACAACTTCATTAATGTACATGCAAATAAATGTCCGAACGATTTTTCAATCATCTTACTTATTCCTTTAAATGTTTTATTTTTTAATAACCCTGCCTTTCGGGTCGGCACAGTAGCCTAACCCCTTAGCTTTTCATCAAAATCTAAGGCATCAACATTAGTGCTCAGTTGGTCATTTATTCATTGCTTAACCGTGCACTTCATCACGATAACACAAGTCAAATAAAATCGCAAGTCAAGTACATACACAAAGGAAAAACAAATTTTTAAATGCAATTTTCTCGAACAGTAAAAAAGCTCGTAGAACATTGATGAGGGTGTTTTGGATAGGGATTGTTAAGAGGCATCTAGACTTTACTTTTCGACCGCACTTTCCGGCCACCCTATAAATATATATGTAGCATTGGCTTGATATATTTCGCAAACACGCGCGTGTTCTCGTGAGAAACGATTTTACGGCTTGTAATTCCTGAAAGACGATATTCCGTGCGAGAAGTCAGAGGCGCGTGCTGCGCTCTACACAGCTGCGAGAGAGAGAGAAAGAGTGAGAGAGAGAGGGAGAGAGCTACATTACTTTTTCGTGCTCTCCCTCCCCTTCTCTC
>CALYCA010000531.1:0-23485 GCA_944452715.1 Ophion slaviceki | reverse complement strand
TAATGTATAGTAATCGAGCGAAACAATTAGCTGTTTATAATTTAATGGATTTGTTCCATTGTTTATTTTTTGTTAGTATGTACAAACTCCTGTTGCGCTAAAGACCAAATGCTGAAGATCGCGGAGAGTATTAGAACTGGAAAATCATTGTGAAAATCATAATTTAAAAAATGACCGAACTGTTACGTTAAAAAAATGTCCCATCCCTCCATGCGAGCAGTTTTAGATACTTGTATTTCTCAAATTCCTGGACTTTTGTCCAGGAGAAATTACGAAATTGCACTTCTCATTTTCGCGTTTTTTGCCATAATGACAACGTTTTTTTTTATCTCGAGTCAAATGACGGTTTATGATTTTTTTCAATGGACCTCAAAAAGATGCACACGAGGTGTAGATTTATTCTGTGATGCTAATTATTTATGAAAAATATAATTGAAGGGGAAAATGATGCATTTTATATTTTCATTACGTAAATAAGAAAAACTTTTATGTTACTACCAACTTGAAAAAGTACAACATTATCAATGATTAATATGAAAAAACTGCGTCAGCGAATATTTTATACAACTCAGAATGAAATTTTGAGTAATTTATAATTATGCTTATTTACATCTATTTCACGAGGTTATTTATTATCATAATTAATTAATATTAAGTGTTGCCAACATACGGCAACTTCGCGGTCATTGAGATTAGCAGCAATGTTCTTCATTCACCAGCCAAGATTCGTAATCTTTCATCAAACCTTGATGGTGCAATATTGAATACATTAGGTGTAGTAAAAAGAAATCCATTACTTTTGCATGAAATTGAAGGCAAAAATAATGAATTTCTTTTCACTACACCTAATATATGGTTTACGATAGACAAGATGGTTTTTTTTCTAAATTTTTACGAAGGTTGAGGTTGCGTTAATTTGTTGTTAGAAATGGTTTATCTTGGTCCAAAATAGCCAAAAAAAAATGACATAATTTATGCACGCAAAATTACACACATTAAACTATTCTTTATCTCTGGTGTTTGGGGGTGAACAAATTTTAAAACATTCTCAATACAGTCTAGACAATATCATATATATATATTTTTTAAATTTAATCTTGGATCGTGGATAACGCTCCAAGCTCCTTAAACTTGACAAAAAAAAACATTTTTATATGCTAAGCGCCCGACAACACACCTTTGCAGACGCGAAATGGACAGATGAACAATGGTAATGACCATACTTATCTACATGGGAATACAAGTAAACTATAGACTGAGTCTTAAGATTTTATGTACATACCGTACGCCGACAAAAGATGCGAAACGACATTTACAAACTGTCTGATCCTTCGAACGAATTTCAGGGCCAGCGCTGTAATCGACAACTCAGGAAACTTATTTACTTTACGTGTACACGAGATAATAAGATTGTATCTAGCACCGCGTGGGTACGCAATAATATCGACGCTACGATACCATAGTTCGAGACTACCTTAAAGTGTTATCGCATATATAACAGGGTGTGACAATTTCGAGCTTTTTTCCATTCTCTTAATTTTTAGAGGTTATTCAAGCCTCCCAAAAATTCAATTTTTTATTTAAAAAATTGTTTTTTTTTCGTGCACTTCTCACCCATGAATTTTTCACGTTATAATTTTTTAACTAACCTCGCGAAAGCTTTAGCCGGCAAATGAATATTTAGTGGTCGCTCAAGAGCTTCGAAATTTCCAATTTTCGCAAATTTTTTTCACTCTTCTCACTCGTAAATTTGACGCTTCGTAAAATTTTCAAAACAAGTAATTCTTTTTTCTTTAGAAACAGATTTTTCAAATAGACCTCACACTTCTAATCCAAGAATTATAATCTTTGGTCTCATAAAATAAATCTTTGAAGCTCTTGCTCGTAAACAAAATTTTAGGTCGTTTCATTCGTAAAACTGAAGTGGCAGCTGTTTTCCGCGCATCGTAATGCGTCCCACAGTTGGTCTCGTTAGTCAAACTGCGGACCAATCGTAGCTGTACTCTGTGACGAGTGACGTCATAATACAATAATACATAGCAACACATATCGTCTAATTGGTGTTTGTTACAAATGATTATAATAAATTATTCAGAAAATGTAACACTTCGCTGTTTATTTTGTTTTTGTGCTACAAGGAATTATAGTGCATGCGAGATTTATTTTTTGGCGGAAATTATGAATTTCGTAAACCTTGAGCGACCGCTGAATATTCATTGTCCGGCTAGAGTTTTCGCGAGGTTAATTCTAAAATTATAAAGCGTAACATTCATGGGTGAGAAGTGGACGAAAAAAAGTCGATTTTTTAATGAAAATTAAAATTTTTGGGAGGCTTGAGCGACCATTTTTTGATCGCTCGCAGCTTTTGCGACAATTTTTTCTTTCTTTAAAGAAGATCATTGGATGGTGAGAAAAAAGAAAACACGAAGGAGATCAAAATTGTGCCACCCTAATACATATTTATCCTAATGATGGTGA
This sequence comes from Ophion slaviceki, assembly GCA_944452715.1. NCBI lineage: Eukaryota > Metazoa > Arthropoda > Insecta > Hymenoptera > Ichneumonidae > Ophion > Ophion slaviceki. Next base: position 21,007 of record CALYCA010000531.1, on the reverse strand, counting down.
AGTTTGCATCTTGTGAATGAAACCATTTTTTTTATTTTTCCATTTCGTGCCTTTTATCATCATCCAAAAACGTCTTCCGCAAATTCATGTGGTCAATGTCTAATAATGACGCTGAAAATACTCCCGTCAGTTCCACAGTTCAAATTTGCTGGAATATATATATATATATATATATATATATATATATATATATATATATATATATATATATATAAAGGGTGGCTCAAAATGACCTTAATTTTTAATTTATTAATAAAACGTATTATTTCTTTGAAAAATACGAACATTTTTATTTTAAGGCGTTACCCCCACTTGTAGCGCAAAAAAGGCCTTTTTCATGAATTTTCTTAAAGAAAACTACAAAACTTTTTTAATCGATCAATATACCATCTTAAAGAACACATCTTGAAGAACTTTCAGTAATTTTTTTATTGAAAAATATTACATTGTTTAGTGGCAAATGGCCGTCAATGAAATAATGTTTTTTATATACACGGTTTGCGGTGACCAACATTGCGGCGAAGTGGATCATCTGAAAAAAAATGCGGATGGATTTAGTCAAATAAAGTATAAACTAGTCTTTAATCGAAGGATTTTAAAAAATATTCATTTTTTCACAAAATGGCGGACAGTCAAAGTTAATGGTTCGATTTTAACGAAAAAAACGGCCGTTTTTTGGCTATAAAACGGCCATTTTTTTTGAAAAAAAAAATCGAACGATTAAAGACTACATTCTTATATATTAAATAAGCCTGCAAAATTTCAAGAAGATCGGTTCATTAGTGTTCGAGTAATCTTGGTCACCAACTTCAGAAATGCCATTTTTAGAAAAACGCGTTTAAAGTTTCAATTTCAGTTTACACGAAGAAAATATTTGTTTTTGTAATCTTATATAGAGTCATCTATTCCGGGTCCATACAGAAGTATGGGCCCGGATACCTATACTTCAAAAAAATGCAATAAAAAAAATCGATTTTTTCAAAATCTCAAGTGGGGGTAACCCCTTAATATAAGGTAAAAACATTGAGGTTATGTGTGGAACACTATATTCCATAAATGGCCGCCTCGTCCCTGTTTGCAATTGCACTCCTTTTTCGAAATTTTCAATAACATTTTGGCATAATTGAGGACTAATTTCGTTAATGGTGCCTCCAATTGGTTCCTTGAGCTCCGGAATGGTCTGTGGATCATTGGCATATAGTCTTCCTACCAAAAAACCCCAAAGGAAGAAGTCTAATGGCGTCAAATCGCACGATCTTGGTGGCCAATTCACATCGTCGCGGCGCTAGACAATACGACCATAAAACTTCGTCTGCAATGACTGCATTGTTTTGGTGCATTTTCACAATCTTTATGTGTTGCTCGATCGTGGCATTCTCCACGACTAAACCTCAATACTTTCTGACGCCAGTTGTCTAAAATTAGTACTTTATGTTCGCCAGGTCATTTTGAGACACCGTTTATATCCTAACGATGTTGAAGTTTGCATCTTGTGAATGAAACGATTTTTGAAAATAATTTTACCATTTCCTGCGTTTTATCATCATCCAGAGTCGTCTCCTGCAGATTTATGGGCTCAATCTCTAATGATGACGCTGAAAAATATGCGCGCCATTTCCACAGTCCAAATTTGTCAAAAAATGGAGCAATTAAAAAAAATCTCATTTCCTTGCAACGATGCAAACGTCAGCATAGTAAATTCGAATAATTACAGAGTTCTGATCCAAAAGAATCTCGAGCGCTCGCGTACTTTACAATCGATATCGCGAGCCACCTACGTGCCTGCTCTCCGTACGTACGTTTCGACTTTTGCGTAAATCGCAACAATGCAAGTTTATATACACGTGAGGTAAAGTCGACGGAAATTGGGGCAATCGTAACTTGCAATAAAGTTCCGTGGCGATAACAAACAACGGAGTACACTTGCTCGTACACAAGGTGGGTCGAATCTGAAAGTGTGTGTGAGAGAGAGAAAGCGAGAGAGAGAGAGAGAGAGAGAGAGAGAGAGAGAGAGAGAGAGAGATCGGCCAAAAACATCCAAGGTTTCCTCCATTGTTTTCCGAACAATGCGAATACCGGGTGTTGTCCAAAAGATCGGTACCTATACAGGGGTTAATGGGGGTAAAATGGCACATGGAGGGTAGACAACAGCATAATTATTCCCACTGAACCAGCAGCCCCATTGCCGTCACACTCCCCTGGGGCCAAAATATGAATTCTTAATCGGCGATACATTTGCGACTTCGATATCACAATCTTCCGAGTGTCTTCTGAGATAAGTGTACACACCTTTTATTCATCTCAGCCGATTTCAACTTGAAATAACGTCCAAACCATGCTCCTCACCAGAAAAAGTATAGATACCCTTTTTGTGACCCGAATCATGGCAATTGTGGAAAAAAATTGATTTGCCGGAGATCATGATAGCAAAGGACGAGAGAACGAAAAGCAAGCGTGTTAAAAAATCGCTAGAATGTGATGCACCTGGAGCTTCAACTTGTCAGAGCTTTTTCCATTACCGGTATTATTTCGATATCAACAAGTCGTAATATCGGAATATGGGTATTTCGATATTTGCCTATATTTGTGGAAAACCTTGATTAAAAAGGTTGGAAGCTTGAAAGTAAAGATGAAAGTTGTCGAAATAATATTATGTAGCTAAATGAAATCACAGTATTGTTTAAAAATCACCGTCTTTTATGGAGATCTTTATTTATTATACATTTCCAAACATGCTCTGCTATGTTCTTAAATATGTCCAACCCAAGGTAAAATAAATCAACAAACAAAAAAATAGGAAGTTTCGTGCGAATAAAAAAGTAGCAAATGAGCAAAATTAAAATTAGGAAGTTTTATGAAAGTCAGCGCAGTGGTAACTACCAGAATTGATTAACGAGATTGAAATTGTTTAAACAATGATGGCAAAAACAGAGGGCATTTGACGTTTCGTCTTTCAGAGACGTCCTTACCTTATTGCAAGTGTAAGCCGCGGAAGAAAATGCCCTTTCCGATTCCACGCTCGTGGACAAATAAGCCGACACTTCGGAAATTTTTAATGTAGGTAACAATATTTTAAGGCTGTTTAACGTAGTAAAAAAATAGAAACGAAAGTAACCTAAATGGAAATAATACTAATTATAATGATATTTTTATGTGTTTTTAATGTAATGATTTTCAATATCGGACTTTGGGCCCGATATTCCGGTTTTTCGATAATATCGGAAAACCGGTATCCATGATCTCGATGAACCCCTTGTGGGCTCCGAGGAATAACAATGCAACGGAATGAGTCATTGCCAACTTTGCGAGATAAATTGAATTTTTTTGTGTAGGATCGCACTTGACTCGTTCCATTTTACCCCACATCCATTCTGGACATGAATAGTACAGCCGGACATCCGGAAAATGCATCCTGTCCAGAAGCTAAATGTGCAACTTCAGGAATGTACATACTGGCCTCCCCTTCTGTCTATATATATATACACACCCACATACACACACATATATACATAAATATATGGGACATTCCACGCCACTTCACCTAGCCCGTGACCCCGACCATTTTTGGTTTTCCTGATGTTTTTTTGGTTAATTTTACCCCATGAAAGGAATGTCCAAACCAATTTTTAGATTTTTATCTCTTCTCTTTTAGGAGTTATAATTTTCCAAAAAATGTCGATTTAACCAGTTTTGGAAACGTTTAAACGCTGATAACTCCTGAACTAATTGAGATATCGACAAATGTCTTTATACGTTTTTTTTTTCATATTGAAGCATACCTTCGTTAAAAAATATGAACTATTGTCAATTATCAATGTCAACGTTTTTTTCGCTTCTAAAATCAAAACTATTTTTTTTTAGTTGATTCCCTTTTTCTCCAAAATAGCGTGACCCATTCTATGATTTTTAAGACTAGTTTCATCGTGGGCCCATGTTTCCTTATATTTTTTTTCGAATTAATAAATTTTTTTAAGTAGATTTCTATAATTTTATTGTCCAATAATGCTATTAATGATTTTGGGATTTCCAATTCGGCTTTGACCGGCCTGAAACGTTTTATTTTTTAATTCGTGCTGAATTTAACGAAAAAAATGATTTTGAATAAAAAATAAAAAAATTTCGTTAAATTCAGCACGAATGAAAAATAAACCGTTTCAGGCCTATCAAAGTCGAATTTGAAATCACAAAATTAATAGCATTATTGGACATTAAAATTATAAAAATTTACTGACAACGTTTGATTAATTCGGAGAAAAAAATATAAGGAAAATGGACGCACGATGAAACTAGCCTTAAAAGTCATAGAATAGGTCATTCTATTTTAGAGATTTTTTTTAAGAAAATAAAAGAAGGCAGTCATCTTTTTTTTTTAATATTTTTCACTGCAGAAGGAAAAAAACGTTCACATTGATAGTTTTTTTTTCATATTTTTTAATAAAAGTATGCTTCGAAATGAAAAAAACATATAATGACATTTTTCGATATCTCAATTAGTTCAGGAGTTATCAGGGTTCAAACGTTTCCAAAACTTTCGTAATCGACATTTTTTGGAAAATTATAAGTTCTAAAAGAGAAGAGATAAAAATTTAAAAATTCGTGTGGATATTCCTTTCATGGGATACAATTTTACAAAAAAAAATCAGGAAAACCAAAAATCGTCGGGGTTACGGGCTTAGGTGAGATGGCATGGAATGTCCCATATATATATATATATATATATATATATATATATATATATATATATATATATATATATATATATATATATAGTCATCGGATTGTGAAAATGCGACGGCAGCGTCGGGATACGAGACCAAAAATTCCAGGTAGACGAAAAGGTATTGTGTGTCGTTTCACGCCAACCCTCGTTCAGGCTCCAAACGACCGTACGATTTTCCAACGTGAGAGGGGGGAGGGCGCGTAGTTTTTATACCACCGTACTTTGACGATTACTTTATTGCCGTAATTTAAAGATTAATTTGCGTTTGAACGAAAAGTCCGTGTACGTACATGTACATGGGCGAGCACCATTTATACGAGGGCAATAAAATTCCCATTCGCATTCACGCTTCTTTCGCATTTCACTTTAACTGACGTTCGATTGTTCCAAGTTCCTCGAAAACTTCCCCTCGCGTTATATACACCTACCACGTGGGATTACAAAAATATGCGGCTTCGTCGGTTTTAATTGTCGGTGGAAATGCAAATGTATATAGTTGCAATAACCAGGGTGAGGATTAAGAAATTTATTGACTGGGCTATACTGTGTCGTCTTCGGTCATTCCTCGTTCCGTCACGGGCGTCGAATCCGACGGAATTTTCCGCAACAACGTCGTTTGTACAAATGGATATTTATGTGATACAATTTTCTTAATGGTTTCTCTTTCTTTTGTTCGAACGAAGCAATTCGTTTGCCGAGTGTCGAGAGATTTTTATTGATGATGTTGAAGTGTATCGTAGGAATGCAACGAAAAGGCATTTTTTGGATTGCCAAAACATTTTTTTCGCTGATTTGGGCTGTAAAAAGCACTCGAACGTTTTTCAGGATTTCATTAAAAATGTATAGCACAAAATGCCAAGGAATATTTCTGTTAATTATAACAGTAAAGAAATAAAGAAGAATTTTCGTTGGGCTCCAACGATACCAACTTCAACCCCACTTTCAATGTACATACATCTCATGTCTAAGTGAGGTTATTCATATTTATTAACATAATAGGGTGGCACCAATCTGAGCTCTATTTTTTTCTTTTTCTCACGCTCCAATTATTGTTTTTGAAGAAAAAAAAAATTGTCGCCGTAGTTGCGAGCGGTCAAAATATATTTAGAGGTCACTCAAACCCAACAAAAAATCAAATTTTCATTACAAAATCGATTTTTTTTGTCTTCTTCTTCCCCATGCATTTTACGCTTTATAATTTTTCATTTAAGGCGTTACCCTCACTTGTAGCGCAAAAAAACGCCTTTTTCATAATTTTTTTTAAAGAAAACTACAAAACTTTTTTAATCGACCAATATACCATCTTAAAGAACACATCTTGAAGAACTTTCAGTAATTTTTTATTGAAAAATATTACATTGCTTAGTGGCAAATGGCCGTCAATGAAATAATGTTTTTATATACACGGTTTGCGGTGACCAACATTGCGGCGAAGTGGATCATCTGGAAAAAAAATGTGGCTGGATTTAGTCAAATATAAGTATAAACTAGTCTTTAATCGAAGGATTCTTCAAATCAGCGGGTACTTCGTTAAAACTGTATGGAGAATCGAGGATTTTTTTACGGACAAGAGCCTTCAAGATTTCTTTCATGCGAACACAAATTATAATTATTGGGTTAGAAGTGTGAGGTAAATTTGAAAAATCTGCTTCCAAAGAAAATATAATCAATTGTTTTGAAAATTTTACAAAGCGTCAAACTTATGCGTGAAAGAGTAAAAAAATGGAAATTCCGAACCTCTTGAGCGACCACTCAAAATTCATCGGCCGGCTAGATCTTTCGCGAGGTTAATTTAAAAACCATGAAGCGTAAAATCATGGGTGAGAAGTGGACAAAAAAAAATCGATTTTTTCATGGAAATTTGAATTTTTTAGTGGCTTGAGTGACCGCTAAATATTTTTTGACGGCTCGCAGCTTTCGCGACAATTTTTGTTTTCTTTAAAGAAGATAATTGGATGGTGAGAAAAAAGAAAAAAATAGAGCCCAAATTTGTGCCACCCTAATATATATATATATATATATATATATATATATATATATATATATATTGCATATTTTGGTGAATTCAGCTCGGCTTATCTGGATATCGTGAGAACGAGTGCATGTTCAATTACCTTCAGCTACATTAAATACTACGTAAAATAGTTAACGTAGTTACTGATACTACGATACGAAAAATTATACTCGCTAAACAGCAGATCCAACAGCGTCCAGTTATGATTACCATTATCATAATTTCATGGATATCGAAAGAACGAATTCAACATTTTTCCGATGATGTTGAAGTTTGCATCGTTGCAAACGAAAATACGATGCAACGAAAATTCGTTGTCCACTGTTTCATTTCCCCATTTTTATTATCGTCCAAAATCTTATCTGGAAACTTTGTAGATTTCCGATAAGGATCCTAAAAACCCTTCGAGCGATATTATCCACAGAAAATTGTCGAAAAAAAATTGCGCTCCGAAATTTTCGTTGCATTCCAACGATGCAAACTTCATTATCATTCTGTTCCTACATGTTTTATTTTTAGTTGATCGAGTGTTATAAAATTGCTATTGTGGTAATAGGAATAACTCGACGTATCAAAATTTCCTAAAATTCGTCTACTCCTCTTTTTCCCTAGAGATCATCCTGGAAGGCCGTGGAGCAAACCGCTTTCCTAACTTTCGCGTCGCCGGAACTCCTCGATTCTCCATACAGTTTTAACGAAGTACCCGCTTTTGGCGACTCATTTTACCACGAACGATTACGAAGAAAAAGACTGAACGATGATGCATCTATATTGTACGATACATCCAATGCCCTATGCATATACAGTATGCATATGTATGTAGCCAGAACCAATCAATAGAAATTTCGACAGTCATCGATCATTTATATATATATATATATATATATATATATATATATATATATATATATATATAGTGCATTTCGCATTCCTATATCGCAGAGATGTTCGAAGGAAGCGATTGGGCTCGATGTATCGTGATTGGACAACCTTCGAAATATACACGAAACTCTCGATAGCTTTCCCCTCTCTCTCTCTCTCTCTCTCTCTCTCTCTCTCTCTCTCTCTGTCTCGCGCTTCTCTACCCGCCACCCCTTCGGTCCCTTCGCCATTTTTCGATCGAGCGCGAGTGTGAGAAAATCTCCGAACGTGCGCACACGGCACAGAAAGCGCTGGCGCAGCACACAACGTGTCTCTTAATGCCTGTCGCCGGGATGATTTATCGCAATGACGTTTTTTTTCCTCCATCACGATCGTTTCTTCTTGCTCTCGCTTGCTGTGCCGAACGCAGATCGTTCTTCATCTTCTTCACCTCGTCTTCCGGCCGGCGCTCCACTCTTTTCTTCTTCTTTGCGCACATGCATACGCACGCTCACAGGCACATTTCCGCATAGATATACACGATCGAAGAATAGTTCGCTTTGCTGCAGTTCGATATATATCTTTGTCTGTCTGACTTCTGCTCTCTCTCTCTCTCTCTCTCTCTCTCTCTCTCTCTCTCTCTCTCTCTCTCTCTCTCTCTCTCTCTCTCTCTCTCTCTCTCTCTCTCTCTCTCTCTCTCTCTCTCTCTCTCTCTCTGCTTTTTGGCGATGCATTCAACAACCAAATTTCACTCTCTGCGTGATGTGCACATTTTTTCATGCTCACTATACATATGTAGGTATATATATATATATACACACGTGCAAATATGGAAAAAAGTGATTTTGAAAACATCGGAGTGTACGTCATTGATATAATGTTGAATATGGGGACGGGTGCATACTATGAGGACGGTTGTCGAAGCTGAATAGTTGAAAATTATCAACCCGCATATATAGGGTGCCACAAAATGACCTGACTTTTTTATTTATTAATGAAACGTATTATCTATTTGAAAAGAACCAATAATCCGTAATGAAAAAATCAAAAGCCTTTCATTTTTGCGTGAAATTATCTAGTCCTTGGATGGAGGATTTAACAAAATCATTAACTTCCGAAAAAATGGCCGCAGTCCGAAGTAAAAGTGTCGATTTCCGGTGAAATAAACGCTCTATTTTCGTTGATAAAAAAAACTATGCGTGGAAAAAAAATTCCTTAGTTTAAGTAATGCTTCTTGATATATAAAAGACGCTTGTGAAATTTGAAGATGATCGGTGGAGTGATTTTGGAGATATCGTGGTCACCCATTATGAAAGTCATTTTGAGAAAAACGCGTTTAAAGCTCGCTGGTTCACGGAACGTACCTATACACGCCCGTAGCGCCCCCATCGTTAAACGAATCGACTCGAAATTTTCGGAGAATGTTTTGGAAACGTTATATTTTGAGAATCCGTCGAAAACTAAAAATTGATATTGAAAAAAATTCCACCTGGTGTAAGCCTTACAAAATGCACATCGAGAATGATTGGACTTTTTTGCGCCGTCAAAGTTGCCCATTCTTCGGCTCGAATATATTTTAACTTTTTTGCCACCGGCTATGACATGGAAGGTTATTTTCATTAAATGAGATTGGAGTATGCACCGTTGGAAAACAACGAAAATTGATATTTCTATATTGCTTCGATTTCATTCGGTAGATTTTGCCTACAAAAGCCCCTAAATAATTTTTTCAGATATTTATTTAGATGAGTAGAAGATAAGTTTGCAAACGAAAAACGATTTTGCATAATAATTAAAATAGGAAATAACTTTCGCTGCATCTGAACGATGTAAACTTCGATAGAATGTCATTTAAGAAAAAAGACAACTGAAAAATAATGCAGAAAATCTCCCTCTCTCTCTCTCTCTCTCTCTCTCTCTCTCTCTCTCTCTCCTCTCCTCTCCTTTGAGGAGGATATGCTGGGAGGAGGATATGCTGAGGAATTAGTCTGCTAGTCCCACTTTATACATTACTTGTAGGTTTTATTATTACTATTACTATTATTATTATTCTTTATTTGTATTTTCATTATTTACAATTATACAGCTACTATGTCTATGTTTTTCATTACGCTATTTCTTGTTATGTTATTTACTATCTTATGTACACTCCCAGCGAAAAGTTTCCGGACAAAAGTTTAAAAGAGTGCCTGAACGGTTTTCTATGCCTTTTCGCCAGTAGTTGACCGAGGCCAATTCAATAAACGGCATTTTAAAGAGGAGGGATTTACCTTCATGTTGGCTTTTTTTTAAATTTCTACGGTTTTTTTTTTACAATTAGCACCCGGTTTTGAAAACGATCATTTTTCGTCGTTTTTTTGTTCCTTTTTGAGTGGACCCCGTTTGCAGTAAAAGAAAACTTTACGCATTTCTTCGACTAAAGTTATAAAGAAGGAAGCCTAAGCTTTAATTTTTTTTCTTTTTTAATTTTCGACGATTTTTTTTCCCCACAACATTTCGTTTTTTGTGAAAAAATAGATAATTTTAAAATTGCTCCGGAGTACGAAAACGATGCGATTTACATCAAAACCTCAAGATAGCAAAAAAGTTGCATTGCTTTTTGTGAGTTCACGAGAATTTTTTCAGATTTTTTTTCGAAATTTTGTTTTCATCTATTTCCGGTCAAAGCTCGATTGATCTGAATACCATAACAATAATATAATTAAATGTTTTACTCACATGTTAAACTTTGTAAGTCAAAAATTGAATTATATTATTGTTATGGTATTCAGATCAATTGAGCTTTGACCGGAAATAGATGAAAAAAAAATCTGAAAGAATTCTCGTCTACTCGCAAGAATCAATACAACTTTTTTTCCATCTTGAGGTTTTTTTGCAAATCTCATCGTTTTCGTACTCCGGAGCAATTTTCAAATTATCTATCTTTGCACAAAAAACGAAATATTGTTGGAAAAAAAATAGTAGACATTTTTTAAAAAACGAAATTGAAGCTTAGGCTTCCCCCTTTATGATTTTGGTCGAAGAAATGCGTAAATTTAAAAAAAACTGTAAACGGGGTCCACTCAAAAAGGAACAAAAAAACGACAAAAAATCGTCGTTGTCAAAACCGGGTGCTAATTGTAAAAAAAAAACATAAATTTTATTGAAAAAAAACGAAATTAAAGGTAAATCCCTCCTCTTTAAAATGCTATTTATTAAATTGGCCTAGGTCAAATTCCGGCGAAATGGCATAGAAAACCGTTCCGGCACTCTTTTAAACTTTTGTCCGGAAACTTTTCATCGGTAGTGTATATATCATTTGCCTTACCTTATATTAGTTTATTATTAGTTGTATTAAATTTATATCGCTTTTCTCCTTATAATTGTGTTATGCTCCTATGCGCATGGTATGCAAATTAAGATTTTAACTTGTATAACTTCCTTCAGACGCTTGGTATCTTTTCTGTTTTATTTTCATATTATTTTTATTACTGTGATTATTTTTATTTTTATTTTTACATTTTATTGTTTTTCTTCATCGGTGCTTTATTGCCTAAAGGTTTGTACCAAGGTATATAATAAAACATCAATCAATCAATCAATTTCTCTCTCTCTCCTTTTACGGTTTCAAACGCTATTTCGCCCTCAATCTAACCTTGTAACATTGCTTCATATTATTTCGTCAAGAATCTTTCGTTTCCGCGATGATAAATTGCAACGCTCCGTGGATGCATCGACTTTTTGGCCGACCGTGCCACGTTTCCAAAGATAACGATTGTCGGCAGCATACACGAAGAGTAATGGAATTCCTCGTTCCATGGGACGGTCGGGACTAAAAATAGAAGCTTGCCCTATTGGAACATAAGTGGTTGTATCGAAGGGGTGATCAAGGGGGTGAATCGGTCTATCGCATGTGTCACACATTTTTACATTATTCGAATAGAGTTCATGTAGATTGAATATATTATGGGAGCGCAATTGCTTGGGGAATACTTAGTTTACACAAACGAAAAGCTTACTCAGACACGTAAGTAGTATTATTATTATTACGCACATTTTATTATTATTTTTCATTGCCTGATCTTCGGTCCCGCGATCGGTCGATTCACCTGAAGGGGACCCAAAAAAATGCTTTAATTTCCTAAATCTTTCTTCATGTCTCTAGTTTATCTGGTAAAAATAATATTTTGCCAGAGATAAAGTAGGTAATAATATCAATGGACCCCGTTAAAATTCTCGAGGGGTGACAGTCGACTTTTCATCCTCGAGGAGGGGCGGAAGGGGGGGGGGGGTCGTTGCGGCATGTATCACTATTTTCCCTCTATTACGGGGATACAAATAGATATATCTGCCAGGTCGATTCGGTACTTGGGATAGGTCGGAACAGCCGAGTCCCCTCATTCACGAAAAATCTTCGTCTCCCAAGAAATATAACACATGCTATATATATAATCTCGAGGTATAAATGAATTCCCATGTTTCTCAACTTCTCTTCACGATGCTTTGAGAGTTAGAGACGTTTGCACCTCTTCTGACGTTTCTTTTTTTTCCGACTTTTTGTCGTCTTCTAATTTGTCATTGCATTTTAACTATCAGCGCTCTGTTACGACGAGGGTTGCAAAATTTGTAATGCAAAAGTAATGCATTATACATTCCTTTTACAATGGGTAATGAAAAAATATTTCATTACCCATTACATTACATTCAGTGATGTAAAAAAATTCCATTACTCATTACATTATATTTTGTAATGTGAACCATTTTCATTACAAAATGCAATGTAATGTGTAATGACGAAAAATTCCATTACACGTTACATTGTAATGGGTAATGAAAATATTTCACATGTATGTGTAAATATTATACATGTAATAAGGAATGGAATTTTTTTACATTACGAATTCCAATGTAATGAGTCATGAAATTTCTTACATTACAAAATGTAATGTAATGAGTAATAGAATTTTTTAAAATTACTGAATGTAAGGTAATCGGTAATGAATTTTTTTTTCATTACGAAATGTAAAGTGATGCCTAATGAAAACGCATGCATTACAAAAAGTAATGCATTATTTGCAACCCTAGTTACGACACTATTAAATTCACATTCATGAAATTCACATTCACTACGACTATAGCTTGGACTATTGTAGCTTTTTCCATTATTATTTATATATCAATTCTATTGATTCTATCAGGTATTATTATATTTCGATATCAACAAGTTGTAACATAAAAATATCGTAATTTCGATATTTTCCGATATTTATGAGAAACCTTGATTAAAAACGTTAGAAGCTTGTAAGTGAAGATGGAAGTTGTAGTAATAATAGTGCACAGCTAAATGAAACCACAGTATTTAATAAAGATCATCGTCTTTCGTTGAGTTCTTCATTTATTATACATTTCTAAACATACTCTGCTATGTTCTTAAATATATCCAACCCAACATAAAATAAATAAAAAAACAAAGAACAAAAAATCGGAATTTTTATGCAAATAAAAAATAGTAAACAAGCAAAAGTAAAATAAGGAAGTTTTGTGAAAGTCAGCGCAGTAGTAGCTAGCAGAATGCAAACAAATGGCATAGCTTGTGACAGGCAGGCAACAGCATGGTCACTTTAATGAACGGGGTATCCCTCTCTGGAAGCCCAATTTGAAGGGTCAAAATGATGAAATTTTACTTGTACCACATTCGTTGGAACGAATTCATTTTTTCCCAGCATGCTGTACACATGTTTGTGGTTACAATGTAATTTTTTCGGAAGAAACTCTTTTAAAGTGGACGTTGTGCTGCAGTTCTTCAGCGGTGATGCCTGAAACGGCGGGATCTCTACCAGGTTCAAATGTAATCTGAAACAAAAACAAAAAAATTCTTCAAATCCATCCCACTGGCCAGGGTACAGTAGGTTTTGACGCCGCCGTTTTGGTGCGGCCATTTTGGCACGAAACATTTGGGCGCGGGGATGTTCTGGCGCGAGGACGTTTACGCGTGGGGACGTTTTGGCGCCAGGACGTTTGGGCGCGAGGACGTTTAGGTGCAAGGACGTGTTGGCACGGGGACATTTTGGCGCGAGGACGTCTTGGCGCGGAGACGTTTTGGCGCGGGGACGTTTTGGCGCGGGGACGTTTTGGCGCGAGGATGTTTCGGCGCGAGGACGTTTTGGCGCGGGAACGATTAGGCGCGAGGAGGTTTTGGCGCCGAGACGTTTAGGCGCGGTGACGTCTTGGAGCAGAGACGTTTTGGCGCGGGGACGTTTTGGCGCGGAGACGTTTGTTTGGTTTTCTTGTTTTTTTTTTTGGTTCGGGCCTGTTGGGGTTTGTTTTTGGATTTCTTATTTGGGTTTGTTTGGGTTTCCTATTTATGAATTTATATTACGTTGCTTCTCTGCATAAGCACAAAACGTGTGTGTATTGTGCGTTGTTATGGTTAATTTGACTTTATTCGGATTTGCTTGTGCGCCAGTACATTCCTGCAAAAGCGTCCCCACGCCAAAACGTCCCCGCGCCAAAACGTCCCCTTGCCAAAACGTCCCCGCACCAAAACGTCTCGTGCCAAAACGGCGGGGCCAAAACGTAACGTACCCAACTTGGCCATGGGTTCACGATACACTTTTCGAAATTTCGAAAAATACGAAAAATGACAGCTTCTCCAAAGAAAACCTCATTTTTCTCTTAAAAAACAGCATGCTCACGTCATTGTTATTAATAAATGGTTGATCCAATTAAAAAATGCGGCCTTGAACCGAAAATGACTACTGTTTGAACGCTAACTGTGGAAATTCAAGTCAATAGTGTGAAAGTTACTCAAGATATCAATCCCGCCGTGTCGAGATATGTAGTTTCGAAATAATCGCGTTAAAAGTTTTGGTACATATTTTGCACGATCTTATGAAATATTGTCGTCTTACCGCTAGTCAGCGATTCCGGCACGATATAAGTGTCCTTCCTAATAATCGGGATCGTGTTGCACACCTAATCTATGCAATCTGCGCCCAGTTCGAGCCTCTCTTTAGCGTTCTTGTGTTTTGATGTCCTCTTTTGTTACACGCGAATCATTTTTAACCCGACGCACACTGTTCCACCAAAATAGGTGTAACTTCGTCAATTTTTTAAATTTCAGGGCCGGGTTGGTCTTAAATTCACACTGTAACAATATGCAAAAAAAAACGATTTTATGAAATTTCCAGGGAGGGATCCCCCCTTAGCGAGATTGAAATTGTTAAAACAATGACCGCAGAACGGAGGGCATGCGAAGTTTCGTCTTTCGGAGACGACCTTCCCTTATTGCAGGTGTAAGCCGCGGATCAAAAGGCCCTTCTTTCTTCCACACTCGCGGACAAGTTGACACTTCGGAAATATGTAATGTAGGTAATAATATTTTAAGGCTGTCTAACATAGTAAAAAAACAAGTGAAAGTAACTTAAATGGAAATGATAACACTTATAATGATATTTTAATGTATTCAACCCTGATATCGAAATATCGGTATTATTCGAGTCCAATATCGGTTTTTCAAAATCGGATTTTCGGTGCGATATTCCGGTTTTTCGATAATATCGATGAACCGATATGCTCTTATCACGACATTATCAAATTCACACCCACAACATCTGATGAAGATGATAATCTAGGTTGAAGATTGTTAGATTACTTTTTTTCCAATCGGAACAAAGCCGACGAGAAATTTTATTTCATTTTATTTGTTATATTTTATGACGAGCCTGGGTTCCAGGGTATCATTGAGTCGATGCGGAATACCTGAGGGTGCATTTCCTCCGTTTGACTTGCACTTTTGACCATATGGAATAATCTGGGACATGATACGGGCCGGGAGAAAATTGGAGACGCAATCGGCTGTACTTATCTGTTGGTCAAGGTCTCCTTCTCTTTCCTCCTTTCCCGACGATAAATCACGACCATTGGCAATATCTTATCTCTCTGTCTCGTGGCCGAGTCCTCAGGTGTTCGCTGCATTTTTTATTCGGCAGCACAACAGAACACAATGCAGCACAAGGGGACGTTTTACGAAAATGCAGTCCACAAAAATATCTCCTTTCCCACGTGTATCCAACGAGACACGGAGCATCACCTGCGGTAAGCGATGAATCTCGTTTTCCAAAAGAAGCACGGGAGATAGAGGACAGGTCTGCGCGTCTCTTAACGAGCACTCTAATTTTCAGCCGCTTCTCTAGGGGCTTGCCTCTTCGACACGTATTATCTCATTCGACCCTCACAAGTCGAGATGGTCAACAAAATTTTTTTTCCCACAATTCACGAAAAGACCGATGTACATTTGTACAAGTTGGCACAGGTCGACTAATGTGGTTAAAAAGTGCGCGCACATCTGCTGAGTTGGGGTATTTTATTGTCCAAGCTAATTATCAGAAGAACAACGGGTTTTTCTGGAACTAAACATAGAGAACAAAAGTGAATTTAGCGACGCGTCTCAACTGATTTAAAAAAATAACTTCCTTCGGCGTACCTGATTTTGCAAATTATTTTGGAAAGGATTGGGCATCGGGAATCTTTCGTGTCGAGCAGCGTTGGCCTGAGCCAATACTTGGATGGGTGACCGTTCAGCCGCGCATTGGCTTGTGCACTGCAGTAAAAAGATTACCCGCGCTAACTAATTCGGTCATTGCGGAATGCCAACGAATTATTTACTGAAAAAATGAAATGTTAGATCGCTTCGAGGAGTATCGTAAAATGGGGTTACTTTGACATTCAGGGTAACTTTGACAGTTTTCGGGGCCACTTTGACACAGCGCCAAAATACGTCTTAACTGTGTGCGCAGCGAGCCCGCTTGACCTCTTGTGGCGGGCGGTGGGTGCGGGGAATAAACTTGAACAACAATTTGTTGTTCAAATTCATCATAATGTTGCTAAAGTTGACTTTGATCTCAATGACAATTTTAAGACTCATTAAGTGCCTATAATAGCACCCCAGTCACCTGATATTTTTATGTAAAATGTTTCCTTAAGGGGGGGCACCACTGCAACAGCCCATTTTCGAACGTTGTCTGTCGATTTTTTTTTCAAGGAATAAAATACGTGGTCAAAAGAGCTTTTAGGTTTTATAACGTATATATTGAAGTATGTCCAAACAAAATTATTTGTCAAAAGTATACAAAATGGCGGCGCACGAGTCACTATAGCACTACTGTTTTTCCACCACCACTCTCCGCGGCACGCAGTAGAACTGTCGTAAATTTAGTCCCAGAACTAAGAGTGATATATTTCCGTTGAACATATTATTTGGAGCAGTTAAGTACGGAGAGAATTTAAAAATAATTCCAAGAAAAATAGAGACGAGTTTGAAAAAAAGTTCGTTTTTCGACCATAATTTTCATCTCAAAAGTGATATATTTTTTACAATTTTCGATTAATCGGAAAAAGCGCTCGTACTTGACTGTCAAAGTAATCTAAGAAGCTACAGTTAACATTTAAAGTCGATTGGACGAAAATAGTTCGAGTTCTGCAGCCTTAACCCTCATCGGATAAAGGTGGGTCACTCGTGACTTGAACAATACCCTGAAAAATGCTTGCATGCCTCCGGATTTTGCATGAAATTGTTATTAAAAATTAATTTTTTCTGGTCGGATAAATTATAATTATCGAGTAAAGGGTCTCAACAAGGTCCATGAATTTTTCCAGATTTTTTGCAGCACTTTAAGTATTGCAAAATTATCGGAAAGCACGAGTGACCCACCATTATCCTTAACGGCGGTCGAAAACACCCTTATCTGATGAGGGTTAATAACGATGACAATTTGGTTATAAAAAATCGTTGTTTTTCATTTAATTCCATGTATAATGCATAAAGTATTACATTTTTTATAAAAATGATTCCAAAGGAACCCTTAAACTTTGACATAAGTTCCATTTCAATGCCCTGTCAAAGGAGCCTCCCACTCGGGGCTACTCTGACACTTTAAAAAATGTATATATCAAATTGTGAGGGGGTTGTGGAGCCTGACTATCTTTTACATTTGATAGCCAAATGTCACACTGTTCTATTGGAGCAAGAAAAGTTGGTATCTAGGATGTTGAAAAAAAGTTACCTGCAAAAAACTTCCAAAACCTGTTCAAAGTAGCCCTGTTGTACGGTACTCATTACAACGGGCTAACGAATCCTAGGAAGTATAAAATATTTAAATATGGCCTTAGCATTTCGTCTGACTCCGGTAATGAATAATTTCGTCGAGCCAAGTGATTTTTTTTATCTGCGTTGGCTACTGAGCGAAAAACAGTTTTACCAACAATGAGTTTCCAATGGCAACACATTGGAAACTCAGTAAAATACAGCCGCCATTATCCGCCCATGTTTTCCAGTTTCCCTGTGCCCTGGTCATTCGAACAAGTTGGACAAGTGCCAAATGAAAAATGGACAAGCTGGACAAGTGACAAGTCTGGGGTAAGTAAAGGAAAATGGACCGTGAAAAGCCCGCACGGTCATCAAAAGATGGTTGGACATGAAAAAAAGAATACCATTTTCCCCACGCCAGTTTTTTTATTCCAAAAATCTTATTTCCAAAACGTCGTTAAAGCTTATCGGCCGAACGGAAATTGTTCGAGCCATATTCAAAGCTTAGTTCCTGATGCTGGATGAGATGGCATAATCATCATACATGGCAGTTTAGAAATTTGGAATCGCGGTCGCCTAAAAGCGAAGAGTTGCACGCGAGAGACTAATAACTTTTGCGTGCGGATGTGTTGGTCGAGAACTTGATGAATTCACCAACATAATGGCAATGGCAGATAGAAGGGAGTGCTGGGGTTCGTTTGGGTTGGATTCGAATCGGAAGAGAGTATCCGAGACACGATGATGGGTTGAGAGAAAACGCACCGGGATAGAGTTGCGGCTGGTCGATCGGAAGCGTCTATCAACGGCAGCTTCCTCGAGGCCATTGTTGGGACCCCGCTCTATCCTTCTCATGCCATCTTCTCCCGACTCCTATCTCTCCTTGACGTCCGAAATCCCTTGCATGCTCCTGATGCTTCCCAGGTCGAAGTACGAGCCGGTGCCAAGGAGCATCGTTACTCACCAAGACGTAACCGTGTGCGGACGCCACGGTAACCTTGCATCCATGCACACACGGAGCTGTTCCGGTACCTGTTTCGAACCCTCTGCTCACCTATATTTGTGATATCTGTCGGAGATGATGATGATCTTTGGCCTTCGTCTCGCACTACGTTGCCCATAATGAACAACGTAGCTCACCGATTCACATCTCGACTTCCACATCCTATCCATTTAGTAAAAACCACACGGTTCCTCATTTAAACAATTAATCCAAGTACGATCTTGAAAAAATGCTCATGTCTTGAAAATGTCATCACCTACAATCGCGTCAGCTTTCCTAAATACTGCGCGAACCAATGGACATTTATTCCACTTTCGATTCTAATATTCACGTTTGATTTTATGGCGTTGAAGATTGCATCCCTGGAATGCAACGAAAATGAATTCTTCACTCTTTGGGTTTCCATTTTCATTGTTATCGAAAATTGCTTTTTACAAATTTACATTGCGGGCTTCTAATGAAAATACCTACCGTTAAATGTTTGAATGTTTTTCGTGGTCTAAATGTGGCAGATATATTTGGGCTGGTCGATACCAAGTGATTTTTATTGCATTCCAACGATGGAAACTTCGACATTGTTTTTTTTTTTGCGTTTTCCGATCACTTATAACGCACTCTCATGTGGCAATCGATCTTATCTTACGATTTAACCTCTCTCTTTCTCTCTCTCTCTCTCTCTCTCTCTCTCTCTCTCTCTCTCTCTCTCTTTTGTGTTAAGGCGTTACCCCCACTTGTAGCGCAAAAAGAAGGCCTTTTTCATGAATTTTTTTAAAGAAAACTACAAAACTTTTTTAATCGATCAATATACCATCTTAAAGAACACACCTTGAAGAACTTTCAGTAATTTTTTTATTGAAAAATATTACATTGTTTAGTGGCAAATGGCCGTCAATGAAATAATGTTTTTATATACACGGTTTGCGGTGACCAACATTGCGGTGAAGTGGATCTCTGAAAAAAAATGCGGATGGATATAGTCAAATATAAGTATAAACTAGTCTTTAATCGAAAGATTTTAAAAAATATTCATTTTTCACAAAATGGCGGACAGTCAAAAGTTAATGGTTCGATTTTAACGAAAAAAAACGGCCGTTTTTTGGCCATAAAACGGCCATTTTTTTTCGAAAAAAAAAATCGAACGATTAAAGACTACATATTTATGTATTAAATAAGCCTGCAAAATTTCAAGAAGATCGGTTCATTAGTGTTCGAGTAATCTTGGTCACCGACTTCAGAAATGCCATTTTGAGAAAAACGCGTTTAAAGTTTCAATTTCACAACGGATTCTTCTCTTTCAACGCTCATATCTCAGTCAATTTTGTTCGGATCGACTTGAAATTTTCAGGACATATTCTCAGATACTTATACTTCAAAAAAATGCAATAAAAAAATCGATTTTTTCAAAATCGCAATTGGGGGTAACCCCTTAAATTTTGCGCTTGAATTTTATAGTTGATATCTACGTATGATTTGTGCACTTATTCAAACTGCTTTTTCTCTCATTTATATAATTAACATACTTCCACACATGTGGCGTTAGTTAACATGTGTGTTATTTTTATTTTTATTTATTGTATTGTGAATTTCCTCGATCTGTAGTTATTTTGCCTAAAGGTTTATACCAAGGCATAAAATAAATAATCAATCAACCTCTCTCGCGCTCTTTCCCTCTCTCTCTCTCTGTCCCTCTCCCTTTCTATTCCACCCTTGCCTCGGCCAAGTCCGCACAACCCTCCTCTCCCGAGGTTTTCCCGACTCTTGCAGACGATGTTACCCAATCCGAGGTTACATTTTCCATTCCTTCCAGATCGAGCTCTGGAAAAAAACCTTTACGTGCGCTTTTTAATGGCAGAGGCCAATAATTTCACCGTTTTTACGTGCGCATGACGAAGCGATGGAAAGTCCACTAGAGAGTTATCGCAACAAAAATAACGAAGGGGTGCACCACCCCTATTCGAGGGCTGGTTTCACCCCTCGAAACCGTTTTTCCGCCGATAAAAAAAAACGTATCGCTGCGTTTTCAATGCTTCATAACATCTACAAGTTTCAACAAAATCGAAGGATGACACCTGAGAGATGTTCCTTGTAAACTAAAATGCCAGCGCAGTACATGATCTGACCTATCGACAGTTGCAGGATTATCCATTAGAACAGGACACCCGTTATATTTAAACAAAAGGATATTTTGAAACCATCTACGCAGCATTGGCTATCGGCACTGGCTATTGAGGATGGTCTTTAAAACGGGCTTCACGAATTCGTCGCTTTCGAGGAGAAGAAGGTCCTTGAACCTACCCTCATGCAAAAACATGCTTGCATCTATCAAACGATGATTTCAAAGACATT
>CALYCA010000530.1:0-19189 GCA_944452715.1 Ophion slaviceki | reverse complement strand
TCGTCCGCTCATTTTTACCTCCCGAGCATTACCGACCGAGTTGGTTTGCCATTGTTGGACACAGAAAAAACATGTAACACGTGAAATCTTTACGTTTCTGCAAATTTATTTCGATTTTACGATGCGCTTCCAAACGGTAACAGGTTTTCCAGTCAGACTTTACTTTTCTGCTCGATAAAGACATTGATTTGTTTATTAGTGCCGAATCTATGGCGTTTTTTGAACGATTAAAATTGATTGTACTTTTCTCGACACCGATGTATCTGTTTGGGACTCGAACGAGAGTTATCAAATGGGCGTGCAATTGATAAAAAAAATAAGAGTCTGTAATGATATAGCGGAGCGAGGTGTCAAACTTATCACCGATTATAACAATCGATTGACTTATGATGAAGATTAAAAACAATTTGTTCTTCAAGTTGTCGCCGAATATCGAAAAATAATTCCGAACGTAAACAAATGTACTCTACTTCAATCATTTCATAGATGAACTGCTATTACTTGTGTAATATTTCATGTAAAGGTACGAATTTGCGGTACGTGATTGACGGAAAAAAATCAGTAAATGAAATATCTTGTAACTCTTAATATGTATAATCAATGTACCCAATTCCAAATTTTTTAATTAATATTATGAGAGTAATAAATATTTCGGTGAGGCCTTTAAAAAAATGCATGCATTTTTGAAATTTAAACTGCTCGGTGGCACGTGTTCTCCTTATCCCAGCGCGTCCAAATTTTACACAGATTTTTTTTTTCATATCTTGATTAGTTTTTTTGATAGACGTTAACATTTTTTTACCGAAGCCAAAATAACGGCCACCCTAATATATATGTATGTGTGTGTGTGTGTGTATATGTATATTTTCAATTATTTCAGATGTATCCAGGATTTGTGTGTGTGTGTGTGTGTGTGTGTGTGTGTGTGTGTGTGTGTGTGTGCGTGCGTGTGGAACACTGTTGAAATTTTTGTTTTTTTTTTTGTTTTCAATTTTGGACGATATTTCATGAGAAAATTTTGGAGGAAAATCGATGAAAAATAGTTTTTTTTCCATTTTTAATAGCGTTTGTGCCATTTTCAGGCCCAAAAACGTGTTTCTTTAAATCCTTGACGAACTTTGATCACGATGGGTAGAAAAACACACACACACACACACACACACAAATCCTGGATACATCTGAAATAATTGAAAATAATGTTCTCACTTGAAAACTATGAACTTTATCAAAAAAATTTTTCAACAAAAGTTTTTAGTTTTCAGCTGACAAATTTTTTGGCAATAAAAAAAAGTTATGTTTCCGTTTGAAAAAAAACATGTCAGCCTTTGTAACGCCGCCATTTTGAATTTTGGCTCCTCAAATAAATTTTTTCAAACGTCCCCCTTCAATCCTTAGAAGTTTTGTTCCACACAATATTTCGTCCGAGCAATATTTTTCGAGAAAATTCAGGTGTAAGATTAAAATGGGACACCCTGTATATATATATATATATATATATGTGGGGAAAAGAGTAGAAAATGGTAAGTACAAAGTAACTGGAGATCGGTAAGTATGGTGGATGCAAGTGGAACGCGCCTTTGCCCTCCCGCGAGATTGTTGGATGACCGCGGCAGTCTCGTACCCGCGTGCCTTTTTCTCACTTTTACAATATAGACATATATATGGAAGATCGACTGCTGATGGACAAAAGGGCGCAACTGGCGCTCTTCTTGCTGTCAAACTGCGAGAGCCTGGGCCCTCTCTCGTGTTCTCTCAGAGGCCCGATACACGATACTTTCTTTGTTCGGACTCCCTTGAGGAGGGAGGTGCGAGAAGGGGGGGGGGTAGCGGGAGAAGAGAAAAAGAAAAAAGTGAAGAAAAAAAGTAAGCGGGCGAGGTCTCTCTCCGTACTCTCGAGCGAGCAGAGTACGAATATCCAACGTTTGCGAGTTTTGCAATAGCATCGAGGAGGCATTGTTGCTCCCCCTCCCTGCCCATTCGCAGTGTTAACGACTCCGAAGCCGCGCGAATTGAGCAACGCTCTTCTCCTCTCTCTCTACCTAATTTCTCCCACTCTCTTCTCTTTACGTGAAGGAAAATTGCCAAATTCCGTATTTTTTATTTCAATTTTACTTGCTAGGATGAAAATTGCATTTTCAATTTCAATAAAAGTAGAATTTTTAGGTATTAATTTAATGAAAATTGAATTTTAAGTTAATGAGTTTATTGAAAAAGAATTTTTTAATTATTAATTCAACGAATATTGCATTTGTAATTATTAATGTAATGAAAATTGAATTTTTAATTATCAATTGAGTGAAAATTGTATTGGTATTTATTAACTTAATGGATAATGCATTTTTAAATACGTAAAATAATTTATTGAAACGTTTATTTATTATTTTAGTTTCAATGAAAATTCGATTTTTATATTTCAAACTTTAATTTAAGCTTTAATGTTAACCTTCAATATAATGTTTCCTTTAATTCAATCGTTTTCACTCGTCAGGACCAAAAGTGGCGGGAAACGGCGTGTCCTTTTTTCTTTCTTCTAATTTGCGAACGATCTTGAGAAGTCTGGCGGACGAGTCTCGTAGTCCCGGGAAATAAACAAATCGGTAGGATTTAAAGGGAATTTGCACTCACGAACTACCTTCGCGAGCTTTTGGTTCTGTTATTTTTTTTTTGTTTCGTCCATCCCTCTGCCGCGAAACTAAACCCTATTTGGTCGCCGCCTCCTCTTGGCCTTTTGGAGGATGCCCCCCTTGTGGGTGGGGGCGTGGATCCACCAAGCTCCTCCGAATGAAAATTCCCATAAACATCTATATATATATATATATATATATGTGTGTGTGTGTGTGTATATATATATATATATATCGCCCGATTCACGAAATTTGTGAATAGTACACGCGGCAGTGCATTCGGTGCCCCCTCAAGCTGCGTGGGTTATCGAGTGGAGGGATGCAAGGGCTGGGGGGTGGCTGGTTGTAAACGGCCCGAGAATGGGAGGGGAGGACTGCGGAGCAGAGGATGGAGGGCGAAGGGAAAAGAGGGGAAAGCGAATTGTAGAACGAGAGAGAGAGCTGAAGGGTGGGGGTGTTAGTGAGCCAAGGGGTTGAGGGGTTGACGAGAAACGAGATATTCACCCTGCCAGGAAGGACTACGGGTTTTGTCAGTGAGTGGAAGTTTCCAGAAAAACGATCTTTCGAGACTCCATTTTTTCGAATAATTTCACGAGGTAAAATAATGGAGAATTATTATCATTATTATTATTATGAATTTATTCACTTTCTTAATAGCTATTTTCCATTTTTTATACGCCACCCTAATTTTCCGAGCTCCTCGTTGATTTTTTCCAAAATGGTGGAGTATTTGAAGACTTTGAAAAATTTATCGAAGAACGCAGTTTGGGGGCGGCAGAGGAGGTGAGGTAGTTTCACTTGGAGGTGCCCTCACGTGGGTGTACCGTCGGGAAACCCTCGAGAATGGATCACAAGAAACGAACGATTTGATAACGCGCAGGAGGGAGAGAGAGAGAGAGGGAGAGAGAGAGAGAGAGAGAGAGAGAGAGAAGAGCGAGAAGCAAGAAAGGAAAAAAAGGGCGCTAGCTGGAGGGTTGGACGGGGTCGACGTAAAAAAAGAGAGGGAGCGAAAGACAGAGAGAGAAAGCGCGAGAGGGCCAGAGAGGTAGAGGGAAGGGCGAGATGGGCAGGATGGTCGAGAGGAGTGGAATCGATGCCGGTCGCCGTAGCAACCACTCCACCCCCGATCTTCTATCCCTTATATACACACATATACCCACCTGTATATATGTGTGTATATATGTATATATATATATGTGTATATGTATATATGTATATATATATATATATATATATATATATATATATATATATATATATATATATATATATATATATATATATATATATATACATATATATATATATATATATATATATATGTGTATATATATATATATATGTATATATGTGTATGTATATATATATATATATATATATATGTATGTATGTATGTATGTATGTATGTATGTATATGTATATATGTATGTATATGTATATATGAAGAGAGAAAGAGCGAGAGCTTCCAACCCTCTATACCGATATATATGGGGCAATTTAGGCCAAATCGACCAGACTCGAGCTTTTCGTCCTCCCTTTTGCACGTTACACTGTCCGTCCCCCCTCCCTTCTGCTGCATAAAATATCAAGAGCGCACCCGATAAAAGATCGGGTTGTTTCCCCCAAAGCTCGTTCTCGATATCGGGACATTTAATTGTACGTGAAAGGATTTTTCTTTCTTCGCTATTATTAAAACTCGTATATTGTCATAGGTTTTGTGAAAAAAATTAATAGCAACCTCGTTTTGCGAATTTTATTTTTTTTCGTATTTCACGAGTATCGAAAAAATTGCTGGTAAAGAGGATAAATTTTGGCAAACGGTTGGTCACCCCTTTGTTGAGGTGGAAAAGCCCATATGACTCCCCTTCTTTTTTGCCACCTTTTGTTTCATCCGCAGCTAGGACGTTTTTTTCACCTCACTCCTTGAATTGTCCTACCCTGTTCTGGACTCCCAACGTTGTGCTTCAAAAAAAAATTATATGTGTATATATATTCATATGCGGGAAAAGGTGATTTTGAAGACATTTGACTTTGAGGACCGTCCTCGAAGTAGCCAATGGTCCCCATACTCAATGTTACGTAAGCTTCGGTGTCTTCGAAATTACCGTCGGGTAAATGGAGGCATATTTATATTTAGGTTTTTTTCACGGAGCGTCGGGTCCTCGAAATCAACGATTCGTTTGTTTGGGTTCGTTCGTTTCTTTTATCCCTTTTTTTATATCTCGATCACTCTTTGCCCTGCTGTCTATCTCTCTCTCTCTCTCTCTCTCTCTCTCTCTCTCTCTCTCTCTCTCTCTCTCTCTCTCTCTCTCTCTCTCTCTCTCTCTCTCTCTCTCTCTCTCTCTCTCTCTTGTGCCGTTTCTCCTCTCCCCCCCTCGTTATCTCCACCTCGCTCTCTGCCCCCCCCCCCTCGACCCCTCCACGCTCCCTCCCGCCCCCGACGCAACGCTCGATCTCCCACTCGGGGCGACTCCGACCAATGGAAAACCGGTTTTCACCGGGGTGCAAACTGCACAGACCTCTCGCAAATTTCATGATATATACACACACACACACCTATACGTATATGTATAAACAGCAGGGCGAGGGAGAGAGAAAGAGAGAGTGAATTAGCGCTTTGCAAAGAAATTTCTATATATATAGCCCATGATACACTTGGCAGAGGTGGCGTCGTCGTCGCCGACACGGCCAAGACAAAATTTAGTCTCTATCAGTAAAGAGAACTCGACTGGCAGTCGAAATGTTGCCTGGCAACCAGTCGCCCGGTCTCCATTGTTCAGGGAGTGATACTGTAAATAATTGGATTTTTTTTCGCTCAATCTCCCGTTTGTCCTTCGCTTAAAAGACAATAATAATTATTATTACGATGGACATTTCCCTTCGTGTACGCATTTTCTCTCGTCTTTCACCCCAATTTTTTAAGATCTGATATATTTGATAATTATTGTCATTATTACTTTTATTACTTAATGGTCTATAATACTATTATTAAGAGTATTTACTGTTATTGATAATTAATTATTAATTTATGCTATTATTAATAATTTATTGTTTAATTAATGCTTGTTGTTATGATTAGGGTGTTCACTAAAAATTATAATATTTGACGTTAATAATATTCAGCGAAACTCTCTATTTTCCTGCGACGCGTAGTCATTTTTTTAAGTTTAGTTCCTCTCGACGCCACGAGGTGGCTACGCACGAGAGAAGAACTCGCTCCGCAAGCAGCCCCGCCACTAGTATAAGGCTATTGTATCCCCAGCGGGTATTTTCTCCCTCGGATATTCACAATCAGACTGATTTTTCCCTCGGACGGTAACTAATGACGCGCGTATAAAAATAATTGGCCGACGGGCGTGGGATTCGCGAAATTAGTCGCGAAATCGCGACTCTCGCGCTCTGACGTCATTGCGACGACGCATCGTCGGCGATAGAGCGGCAGAGAGAGAGGGGAGAGAGACTCGTCAGCGCGGATCGACTACGCACATAATCAAATGACAGCTGCAAAAACGTATGTGCGATCGTACGAAGATGAGAATCCTCGGTTACCCACCATTCGTGCTCGAAAAAATAATCGCAGAAATTCCATTTTTCCGAATAACGAATTTATTTTTGAAATTCCATAATCCTCGGGTTATTTCTCGATAAAAAATGAATAAACGTTTTTTTTTTTGGACATCGGTACTTTTTGCTCACCGCTTTTACTTTTTTTTAATCCGAAGTTTTGACAATTTTGAAAGAAAGTTTTAGTAGTTAAAAAAATAATTAATATTGTATTTTTATGTTGAATGAAAAATAAAAATATAACATAAAAAATAGTATTATTATTATATTTGTGGATCCAATAAAATGTTGAAAAATAATTTTAAAAAAGTTCATATTTATATCTTCATCAATGGACTCCCTCTCCAACTCGTTCTTTTAATAATCCGGTGATAATTCGATTAGATAAGATTACTGGAGGTACGCGACGTCACAGAGCGATCCAGACAGGGATGGAGTATTTAAGGGGTTACCCCCACTTGCGATTTTGAAAAAATCGATTTCTTTATTGCATTTTTTTGAAGTGCAGTTTTTTTTGATGCCCGGAATAGATGACTATGTAGTTTTACAAAAAAAATTTTTTCCTCGTGTAAACTGAAATTGAAACATTAAACGCGTTTTTCTCAAAATGGCATTTCTGAAGTCGGTGACCAAGATTACTCGAACACTAATGAACCGATCTTCTTGAAATTTTGCAGGCTTTTTTAATACATAAAAATGTAGTCTTTAAACGTTCGATTTTTTTTTCGAAAAAAATGGCCGTTTTATAGCCAAAAAACGGCCGTTTTTTATTTCAAATCGAACCATTAACTTTGACTGTCCGCCATTTTGTGAAAAATGAATATTTTTTAAAATCCTTCGATTAAAGACTAGTTTATACTTATATTTGACTAAATCCATCCGCATTTTTTTTCAGATGATCCACTTCGCCGCAATGTTGGTCACAAACCGTGTATATAAAAACATTATTTCATTGACGGCCATTTGCCACTGAACAATGTAATATTTTTCAATAAAAAAAATACTGAAAGTTCTTCAAGATGTGTTCTTTAAGGTGGTACATTGATCGATTAAAAAAGTTTTGTAGTTTTCTTTAAAAAAATTCATGAAAAAGGCCTTTTTGCACTACAAGTGGGGGTAACGCCTTAATCGCGCTAATATGCGCGTCCATGGCGCGCTATCGGACAATAACGTCGCTCGGAATTTCCGATAGTGGCCACTGATCATTGTTCTTTTCAAATTTCCTTGCAAAGTCAATTTTATTCTTTTTTTTCTTCGTTTTTTCTTTGTAAACACCATGAGAGATGATACATGGGGAATATGGGAAGACGAGTGAAAAAAAACGACGGCGACACGAGAGAGTAAAGTAACGTGTCGTTATTGCGCGTTTTGTACGTACTCGCCCGCGGTGTCGCGCAGCGAGCTTTAAACTGAGGTATGTGTACAGTGGCTTCAAGCGTGGGAGCACGTGCGGGCAATTTCATTTGCTAATTTTTCAACGTAATCAACATATATGCTATATTATATCATTATTATGATATATATGATATATTATATTATATGACGTTATATATACAATATATTACTAGTAATACATATATATATATATATATATATATATATATATATATATATATAATTAATATGATATATCACATTATATTATATTATATGTGATATGGTAATAATAATACACATACACTACCGGTCAAAAGTTTTCGGACACTTCACATTGCAAAACTTTCGATCACTTTAGATAATTGGAAAATTATATTAGAATAATATAAGCCACCATATAGAGCCATATAGTAACATCGTAAAATAATAAATTAAATAAATTATATATATTTCATTTCATTTCATATTATATATATATATATATAGTTTTTTATTATTATAATAATAAATTTATTATTATTAAATATAAACTATTGTAATATTATTTTTTATATAAAATATATAATTATATTATTATAAATATATTATTAATAATATATTATTTTTAATATTAATATATGAATATTTTCATGGACTAAGTTATTAATAATCCTTTTATTTAATAAAATAACTTACTTATTAGTTTAATTTTTAAATATTTTATATAAGAATTTAATGCTAAATATTTATCAAATTTATTATTAATTAAAAATTTATATATATCATTCTGGAGAACGATCATTAATACCTATTTAAGTCAGAACATCATATCTATGTGAAGCTTTCTACAAATAGGAGGAAGAAAATAGGGATCATTGTACCTATATAATCATTCGAGAAATTATTAATTAATAAAAATTAAATTTTTGATATAATTAATAAAATATTTTAGAGGCCTTAATTATATATTACAAATATTAGCCTATTTATTAAGATTAAATATTAGTTATTAATTTTATATAGTAACATCGTAAAATAATAAATTAAATGAATTATATTTAATTCATTTCATTTCATATTATATATATATATATATATATATATATATATATATATATATATATATATATATATATATATATATATTATTCTAACATTATTTGGCAATTATCCAGTAATCAAAAGTTTTGCAATAATCTGACGTGTCCCAAAGCTTTTGACCTCTAGTAGATATATTTGTGTGTTAAAATATCTGGTATATTATGTATATGATATATTTAACATATAGATATACACTCACACTCACATTTAATAATTTTTTTTAATGGCGACATAATAATTTTGTTCCTGATTTAAGTACATTTACTATAACTCGTAGTAAAATAATTTTCAACTTTTATCATTTTTGTTTTTCTCGCTACCAGTCATTGCCTAATTAATATTCATTAAATTTGCTTCCTCTTTGACATTCTTTACGCCATTTTTTTGTCAAGTTATCTTCTGGGCTGCGAGTACCTTATTTTATTTTTATTTATTATTCCTTTCGGAGTCATTTTTTTTTTGAGCGCAGAAAGTTTTCGAATGTGATAACCTTTTAACTCTCATTGCTGACTTTCCTCAGAACTCGAAACGCTGCGGGGCGAGATTGCGTGAAAACGAGAGAAAGAGAGAGAAAGAGAGAGATAGTTGCGTCAAAGCAAATGCACTTCCGGTTGTTCGATAACCGAGAGTCCTTCCTGCTTTCCTCCACCTTTTCCCCGCTGCATCGAAATCATTTTTAGGGGAGGGGGGGGGTGGTCTTCTTTCGCACACGTGAGCCTCGATGACTTTTCCGACCAACGATGGCGGATTGAAAATTGGCTGGGAATTTTTATTCTAGATGTGATTTCTTTTTTTTGACATCCTTAAGAAAAAAAATCATCTTGTTTTGTATTAAGTGATTGGTAAAAAAATGTATCTTATTTCATTATTGATTAATTAATAAAACAAAATTATCTTATTTTATTACTTATTAATTAATATAAAAAAATATATGCTATATACTCTATAGTATATAGCTATATATATATATATATATATATATATATATATATATATATATATATATATATATATATAGCTATATATGCTATATATTCTTTCGAATGAGTTTTTTTACTTTGTTGAGAAAATAATGATATCTTATTATTGATGATTAGTTAATTTGAAAAATGGATTTTATTTTTTTATCAGTTAATTAATCAAACAAAATTATTTTATTGCTCATTAGTTAATATAAAATATATGTATTTTGGTCTTTCGAATGAGTTTTTTTTTAACGGGTCTCGAAGAGGGAAATATTTTCTCATCCGTTGGCAACGAGGCTACCCTGCTCACTGCTGCGTTTCCTTTACCCGACACGATGATGCTGCCGTACAGAGAGAGTGAGAGAGAGAGAGAGAGAGAGAGAGAGAGAGAGAGAGAGAGAGAGAGAGAGAGAGAGAGAGAGAGAGAGAGAGAGACATATTTTGCTCGGGCCGAATCGCGCGGCAACACAAGCGTGAGTTTCTCGTCGTTGAAACTTCGCTGCTGCCACGATACTCTCTCGACACATTGGCGTCGAGAGAGCGAGAGAGACAGCGCGAGAGACACCGACCAGGCGTATGGCAATTTTCCAAAAAAAAAATCGGACGAAAGTATAGCGACCCAAAAAAATTTCATTCAGTAGACCGATAATTTTGGGAATTCTTTTTAAATCTTACGTTAGGCGATAATTCCAATTGTCAATTTCAAATGGGAATTATTCTCGAATTGATTTTTTCTCGTATTTGTACTCTAATTACTCCGATAATATTTTTTTTGTGTTTTTCCGTCTCATAGGAAAAATAATGGATTTGCTTTGTTAATTGTTTGGGTTAAGGTAATTTTCGTTCGGTTCCAATGAATTCTTCCGAATTTAGATTAATGTTTTTTTTCTATACTTTGTTTGGGTTTGTTTTGGTTTAAATAAAGCTTTTTTGACGTTGGCTCTCTCGTTGAAAGTAATTGTATTTTGATTGCTAATATTGTACAATTTGTATTGATTGTTTTCGTATTTTGATTCTTTGGTTGGAATAATTTATTTTTCTTTAATTCATTTATTTTTGGCATGATTTATTTGTGTAGAATAATTTTGAAAATCACTTATCGTTAAGTTATATAAACAAAAATTGTATCAATTATGTCTAGTGTATTTTAATAAAATAAATTGAAAAATAGATAATGTTTTTCCGTCTCATAGGAAAAATAATGGATTTGCTTTGTTAATTGTTTGGGTTAAGGTAATTTTTGTTCGGTTCCAATAAATTCATCCGAATTTAGATTAATGTTTTTTTTCTTCTATTCTTTGTTTGGGTTTGTTTTGGTTTAAATAAAGCTTTTTTGACGTTGGCTCTCTCGTTGAAAGTAATTGTATTTTGATTGCTAATATTTTACAAATTGAATTGATTGTTTTCGTATTTTGATTCTTTGGTTGGAATAATTTATTTTTCTTTAATTCATTTATTTTTGACATGATTTATTTGTATAGAATAATTTTGAAAATCACTTATATCTAAGCTATTTCAAAAAACATTTGTATCAATTATGTCTAATGTATTTTTATAAAATAAATTGAAAAATCAATAATGTTTAACTTATGTTCATAAAATAAATTGCAAAATCAATAATGTGTAACTTATTTTTATAAAATAAATTGAAAAATCAATAATGCTCAATTTACTTTTATAAAATAAATTTAAAAATAAATTACGTTTAATTTGTTTTTTTAATGTGTCAAGTGGGGTCAGAAAACGTGAGAGATCGCCAATCCGCTTTGTAGTATCAAAATCACCGTAAATTTGCACATTTTGCGATTCTACTCTCAACATTTATAGATTTTTTCGATCCTTTTTCTTCATCGTGTGAGTCAACAAGATAAAATCGTGAGAGAATGTGACGTAAAAGCCAGGGGTTAGGTTACAATCAATTTTTTTTCTTCTTTTCGATATCCAAACTAGCTCAATATAAATTTAAAAATCCACTTTTTCAAAACCAAAATCTCAAAAAAAGCCCATGGAATTTCTCACTCCTGCCAAAACTCAAAACTGTTCTCGACAAAAAAAAATCGCCAAAATTCCAAATCCCAAAAATAAAAAAAATTACGAACGAAGCCGAATGAAAAATTATGAAAAAAAATCCACCGCATTTGGCACACCGATGAGAGGGCAAAATTCTCTCAAAAATTGCCTCGAGGCCGAACGTATTTTCCTCACCAGTCGAATCGTGCGGTAGCTTTGCGAAGTATTTCCGTGCGTTCTACGCCACTGTTCGGTATTATCCCCCCCCCGGCCCCTCCCCTTTCCCCGTTCTCGGGCACTATCGAGGCAAAATTAAATAGCACCGGCGGTCGAGAGAATTCGTTCTCGAAACGCGGGAAAAAAATTGTACTCACCCTCGACACAGGAATCAGCAAAATTCACACATTTTTTTTTAAGTCTCACACGACGTTGCGAAAATTTCGATTTTTTCGATATTTCCGTCTCTCTCTTCGTATTTGTTCGTGGGTTCGAGAGCGGCAAAAAGCGCGAGAGGGGAAGACCGGGGAGGGGGGGGGGTGAGGGACGAATATAGCGCGAGTTACAAAAACTCACACACACACATACCCGGAGAGTCTCGAAAAGTTTACGAACGCTGCATCGTGTTCACGAGGATCCGGGAGAGGGTGAGGTAAATTTGGAAACAGTTTTTTTTTCTTCAAAACTCAAAAAAAACGTTCAAATTTGAGCAATAAGTTTTATCAGCACCTTGACACGGTCACACGCGGCACCCTTCATCCTCCCTTTTCAGCCTTTACCATTTTGGACCTCCTCGTTGTTATTATTATTTCTATTATTATTGCAACATTTGCTCAATTACTTTTTCGAGGGAGAAAAAAATTAAAAAAATTACGGAGGCCTTGGGGCCGCAGCAGCGAGAGTCTACCATCAGCACGACACTAGCACGAACGAAACACGACCAAGTTTTTCTCCACCGAGTGCGAGAGAGAGAGAGAGCGAGTGAGCGAGCGAGAGAGAGAGGGGGGGGGGCGAGAGAATGAGCCAGAACGTGAGAGGGGGTAAAATGGCTCGGCTTTCGAAGGAGAAGCGACTGAACGGAACGCCATCTGCCGGGATAAATTCGAACGACACCGCAGTGGACGTCCTCCCCTCCAACTGGGCTTCATCGCCAGGCGGGAAATTCAAATGTGGAGACAATAGCAGGCACTTGTCTTTTCAGCGAAATTATTTGACAGCGAGACACAGTTTTTGCCCTTGGGGCCGTAGAATTACAGAGGGCTCAAATGTCACTTGAAAAAGCGTCGAGCGATTTTTTAACATATTTTTTTTAAATATACTTCTTTATTTGAGCATTATAAGTTAATCTCCTATTTTTCTACGTAATATTTATTATCGTTAAATTATGTGTGTGTGTATATATATATATATATATATATATATATATATATATACAGGGTGTCCCTCTTATCTCTGCCACCCGAAATAACACGATAATTATTGACGTCATAAAAAAATGTTTCGGACAAAAGTTGTACGGTGTGCAGGGGGCCATCAAATGCGACCAATATTTTTTATTTCGGTGGAGGGGCTGATGCACAGTGAAGGTCACCTCCACTTTTTCAAATGGAATGGTACATTTTTTTTCAATCATCTTGTGCAGCACCTTAAGCCGCATAAAAAACATTGAGAAGTCAAAATCGGCCAAGGTCATTCAAGGTCACCCATTAAAATGAAATGCAAATTTAAATATCTCGGATCAGTACCAAATATTTGGTAGTGATGCGAGATATTTAGATTTGTATAATCGATACTGATCTTGAATGACCTTGAACGACTTCGACCTCCGAATTTTTTTTATGCGGCTTGAGGTGCTCCACACGGTGGTTGAAAAAAATGTACCATTCCATTTAAAAAAGTGGAGGTGACCTTCACTGTGCGTCAGCGCCTCCACCGAAATAAAAAAATTGGTCGCATTTCATGGCTCCCTTCACACCGTACAACTTTTGTCTTTCACATTTTTTTGTGACGTTGATAATTGCCGATTTTTTTCGGGTGGCAGAGATAAGAGGGACATCCTGTACACACACACACATATATATATATATTAGAGTGATTCGTTTCAGAGTAACTTTTTTTTCTGACCCATCGTGCCCGAAAACCTTTAGTTGGTACCCAAAAACGAAGTTTCGCGAAAGGGGGGTGTTGTCAAAAAATATTTAGAGGTCGCGAATCAAAATTGAAGGTTTCCCATTTGATTAACAATGAAAAAAATGTTTTTCTCATTATTAGTGTTACCATTCCGCGAATTGTGATATCGCGATATTGTCGAAGCGGGTTCTCATAGGAAATATGATACTTTACAATAAAGTTCGTTGAGCCATGTCCGTAAATTCAACCGTTTCAGCGGTATCATTATTTCAAGTGAATATTGTATGAAAATATCTATTCAAACGGCTGTAACGCCTAAGCTATAAGATATATCGAAAAAAATTCAAATGAGAACTATGTAGAGAAAGTAAGTTGCTACAAAAAAGTCTTATAAGCCGAGCCCGTAAATTCAACTCTTTCTCAGCTATAGGTGGATGAAGTAAAATAAATAGATCTTTTTTTGTTTAAAAAAAATCTATTTATTTTACTTCATCCACCTATAGCTGAGAAAGAGTTGAATTTTCGGGCTCGGCTTATAAGACTTTTTTTGTAGAAAATTACTTTCTCTACAAAGTTCTCATCTGAATTTTTTTCGATATATCTAATAGCTTAGGCGTTACAGCCGTTTGAATAGATATTTTGCACAGTATTCACTTAAAATAATGATGCCGCTGAAACGGTTGAATCTACGGCCATGGCTCAATGAACTTTATTGTGGAGTATCATATTTCCTATGAGAACCCACTTGGAAAATATCGCGATATCAAAATTCGCGGAATGGTAACACTAATAATGAGAAAAACATTTTTTTCAATGTTAATCAAATGGGAAACCTTCAATTTTGATTCGCGACCTCTAAATATTTTTTGACAACACCCCCCCCTTTCACGAAAGTTCGTTTTTGAGTACCAACTAAAGGTTTTCGGGCACGATGGGTAAAAAAAAAAGTTGCCTTGAAACGAATCACCCTAATATATATATATATATATATATATATATATATATATATATATATATATATATATGTATATATATATATATATATATATATATATATATATATATATATATATATATATATATATATATATATATATATATAGGGTGTCCTGTTATGAATGGATACCTGCATCTGTCGATAGGTCAAATTATATCCCACTATATTCTGGAATTTCAGTTTAATAAAAGTCCCACGGTTTTCGACATTTTCGGCTTCATGTTGTTTTTTGAAAAAAAGCCTTTTCTACAAATGATATAGATCGACAACTGAGCAACTTTTTTAAGTAATTGGCACGATATTCATAGTACATATTTTTTACACCGCAAAGTCAGATGTTCGAATCGGTTTGTATGAATATTCTGCACAAGATCTTTTTTCATAAAGTTTCCTCAACATTTAAGATTAAAAAAAAAGACTTTTCCAGATAACACAAATATCCAAGAGTATTTAAAAAAAGCCGGGTTAAAAAAATTATGATTTGTAGAAATGGCATGCAAAAAAACCATAAGCAGAAGATTTCTATCTCGAAAACCGTGGGACTTTTAGTTAACTGAAATTTCAGCATATAGTAGAACATGATCTGACCTATCGACAATTGCAGGATTATCCATTTGTTACAGAATACCGTGTATGTACGATTGGCGAAAAAATTGCACACACTTATTGGAATTTTTCGACGAGGAGTGCTCCAACAAATATTTTTTCGAATATCAATTTTTTCGATACTCTGAACTGCATACATTTTCTTCGTCGTATTTTTTTTCCGTTGGGTATTTTCTTTCGAGCCTCTTTCTTCCCGTAATTATTATGAATATTGCGATCAAAATTTCATAATTCTCATTTGAATGTTTATTTTAGAAGTCCATTTTGAATAAAATTTGTTGAAAACAAAATGTATTTGACAAAAAGGTGAATAAACTTGCGGAAAAAAATCGAAAAAAAATGTTTGACAAACAGTTTGGCAGTAAATTCAAGGGGATAAAAAAGCCTAATCGGGCTTAATTTTCTTATCTTTCAGATAGTACGTCAAACATTATTGTGCTTCCTCGGGGACCGAGATCCGTGACTTTTCATCTCGTTCGAAAATTCGCTAAATTGTGTGCACTTTTTTCGCCAGTTGTGTGTGTATATATATATTAGATACTTTCGATGCTTTCGCGATGGAAAGCAATTTTTTTTCCTTACATATTCGATACTTTCAGTACTCTTTTTTCGATACAACATTTGCAATTTATTTTGTAAATAGCTTTGGTTATTGCTCCAGTTCTATCAGTCCTGTACGCGGACGTCGATTTTTTCGTGTAAACGACGAATAATCATCGTCGTCGTCGTTTTCACTACTCCTCGTTCTTTTAATTCCCATAATCGCCGCACTTTGATTTTTTTCGATAATTTTTCTCCCTGGCGTGGTAAAAAAAATTGTCGCGAGGAATGAGTGTGAGTGTTTGTGTATATAAATAAATTATTATTATATATAGATCTAAGAGTCGCTCGAGTTATATATATATATATATATATATATATATATATATATATATATATTTATATATATATATA
Source organism: Ophion slaviceki (assembly GCA_944452715.1). Lineage (NCBI taxonomy): Eukaryota > Metazoa > Arthropoda > Insecta > Hymenoptera > Ichneumonidae > Ophion > Ophion slaviceki. The sequence goes on along the minus strand of CALYCA010000530.1, from coordinate 2,885 downwards.
TATATATATATATATATATATATGTACGCGTAATGTAAATATGACTAGCGTATCTGGCACGTATCACATGCTATATTGACTATCGTGTTGTTTGGACGAAGAGGATTCGAGATTTCTCGCACCCCAATTTTTTTTTTGCTTTTTTTCGTTCGCGCGATTGATTTGAGTTCCTTTTTTTCGTATTTTTTCGGCGACGTCAAAATCTTTCGCGACTTTCTCCAGATAATACGACGACTTTCTTCGACTTCTTCCAGATAATTATCTGGAGATTGTATCTACAGATTATTTACATTATCTGTAGATTATCGTATTCAGATAATAATCTCTGAATAATTAACCCCGGAAAAATTCTCTAGACAATTATCTGCGCATAATAATTTCTAGTAGGTTATCTCCAGATCATCATCTCCAGATAATCATTTCCAGATAGTCATCTCCAGATAATCATCTTCAGATAAGCATCTCCGCATAAGCATCTCCAGATAATCATCTCCCGATAATCATCTCCGGATAATCATCTCCAGATAATCATCTCCAGATAATCATCTCCAGATAATCATCTCCAGATAATCATCTCCAGATAATCATCTCCAGATAATCATCTCTAGATAATCATGTGCAGATAATCATCTCCAGATAATCATCTCCAGATAATCATCCCCAGATAAACATCTCAAGATAATGATCTGCAGATTAACATCTACAGATAATCATCTCCAGATAATCATCTCCAGATAAACATCTTCAGATAATCATCTCCAGATATCAATCTCGAGATAATGATCTCCAGATAATGATCTCCAGATAATGATCTCCAGATAATGATCTCCAGATAATGATCTCCAGATAATGATCTCCAGATAATGATCTCCAGATGATGATCTCCAGATAACGATCTCCAGATACCGATCTCCAGGTAATGAGCTCCAGATAATGATCTCTAGATAATGAACTTCAGACAATGATCTCTAGATAATACAGAATGTCCAGATGTCTAGATAATTACCTCCAGATAATTATCGCTAGATGATTATCTCCAACACCAAGATATCGCCGAATAATTACCCGAGAATAATTAACTCGCGATAGTTATCTCCCGATAAGTGTATCGTTGCTTATATCTAGATAATTGTGGCATTCGACACTTAAAAATCTAGTACTTTCATCAGTTGCGGAAAAAAAAGGATTTATCTTATTCGTTATTATTGCGAACTTAGCCGGAATTCGAGCATGCTCGCAGAGTGCTCGGGACTTGCGTCGTTCAATTGGAGTCGCCGCCCGTACCTGTCCCGTCCACAGGCGCACCTCCCGTCGTACTCTCGCCAGGCAAATCGTGAACGCCCTGGAACAATTTGCCCGGGAAGCCTTGAAGCAGATCGTAAGAGACCGGAGTCGGTGGTAGAGCGGTCGTGTGAGCATGGGGCGATTGAAGTACCGCTATGACCCTCCTTAGCTCTTCCAACGCGTTTCCTTCGTGGGAGAGAGAGCCAAAAGAGTTGTAGTTACTTTTGTGAGAGAGAGAGAGAGAGAGAGAGAGAGAGAGAGAGAGAGAGATGTAGAAAGGTATAGAAATATAGGTCTACTAAAAGATAATCGTGAATCCAGGCCGCGTTTTTTTAAATAGAAAAAAAACCATACAAAAATGATCCAGGAAGCTGAAGGTTGTTTTATTATTAAAAAAATAATTATAAATAATTACAAAAATTGACGTTAAATTATTAAGTAATTTTAAACGTTCTAAAACAATCTTCACATGCTAAAAAAACATTTCGAATTGTTGAACATTATTTCAGACATTGAAAAATAGTTTGAATTCGTTAAAAATTATCCCAAACATTCTAAACTAATTTTCATCTACTAAAAATGACTTTAAACATTTCAAAATCATTGTGAATTATCAAAAATTATGCTAACCGTTCTAAACCAAATCGAAATAACTGAGAATAATTTCCAATATTTTCCAAAAATTATAAATTATTGAAAATTATTTCAGAAATTGTAAAATAATTTTTTACTGTCGAAAAACATTTGAAAAATTCAAGAATTAAATAAATGATTTACCGATCTAAAGTATAAATTGGGAAAGTAATTTGAGAAAGACCGAGAGATGGTAAGTTCGGGAGCAACGTACCTTGCATCAGAATGTAATTCTTGGCGAGCAGGAGAGTGGCTATTTTCGAGAGCTTCCTTACCGACGGGCTGTGCGCGTAAGGAATTACCGATCGCAGCTCGTCCAGGGCGTCGTTGAGATCGTGCATTCTCCTGCGCTCCCTCGCGTTTATGTTCAAACGTACGCTCTTCCCTTGCCGCGTGCTTTTCGATTTCGGTGGGCAATTCAGTCTCGAAGCTCCTGGCCTGTGTTGGAAATTAAATATTATTATTTATTATCAACAATATTTTTTATTATTAATTTTGTTTATTATTATTTTTTATTAAAAAAAAATAATAAATTATTTTAATAATAAAAATTAATTAATTAATAATAAAAAATAATAAATAAATAATATTAATAATAAATAATCAAAATATTATTTATTATTAATATTATTATTTATCATTAATATTATTATTTATTATGAATATTTTTTTTTATTATTAATATTATTTTTTATCATTAATATTATTATTTATTATTAATTTGTTGTTATTAAATTTTACCTCTCCTGATCCGGTCTATTCTCGTCGGACAACGCGCTCGAGGAGGCGTGAGGCTGAGCTTGTTGCTGAAAATAAAAGCCACCGAGGCCCACCGCTCCCAGAGGGGTTCTCCTGCCGGGGGTTGTTTGGGGATGGTCACCCGACGAGTAACCACCCGACGGCCCCGTTATTCCCGGATGCGAGCCACTCGGGGCTGAATACGCCATATTTTCGAGTACCGAATTTCC